>BQNB010151615.1:0-15877 GCA_026074375.1 Tanacetum coccineum | reverse complement strand
CAGTTTCAGCCCCTGAGACAAAAAATATATAAAAATCTGCTTTCACTGAGAGTCGAACTCAAGACCTCCCTCTTACTAAACGGGTGCTCTAACCAACTGAGCTATAAAAGCAAGTTGATGTATATTCCTGCATACCCATTTCATACAGTCAACCGATCATCTCCCACCACAAAAGGTGGATAAGGGTGCAATGGTGCACTGTTATTTGGCTGCATATCGTACCTAAACTGCACTATAAGACGGCGAATAACGTTCATTAGGGAATATATGCTATAAACAGTAAACGGTGTATAAAATGCTAATGTGACCTGACTTGTCTTGAGGATAAACTGTTAAAAGGTTTTATCCCTACAAAATGTTCTGAAGTATATGAAACAAAGACCGGCAGTAGAAATGAAAATTTACAGTTTCAGTCCAGTGAGATAAAAAATTACATAAAAATTTGCTTTCATTGAGAGTCGAACTCAAGACCTCCCGCTTACTAAACGGGTGCTCTAACCAACTGAGCTATGAAAGCAAGTTGATATACATCCATTAGCACCTTTTTCATTCTATAAAATTATCATTTTCCACAACAAAAGAACAGATAAGGGTACCCATAAAAGTCCTACAAGACGATTATGTTTCTAAATATGATTCTGAATAACATCACATATCAAAATGAGAATAACTCAGAATGTATTTCATTACTACTAGAACATACATCAACAAAGATATGCAACACAATTAAAAAAATTAAGAAGTGGGACTAAACTATGGAGACAACGGTTGGATTAACAAGTTTCAGACCCCAGCTCATATCCTCACAGTGTCTAACATGAGGGACTATTACACCAGTATCAATTCCGGTTCTCTTTTTGCAATCGAAAAATGGTGGAGCATGGAAGCAAGGCTCAATCGACATTGCACGAGTGCAGGCTGGATTTGGGGTTGTTTCGTTCTCGGGTTTGTACAGGATCCATGGGTTCAACCCTCCAAGACTTTGAGCCACGTACCCAAAAGTTGACCATGAACTAGTGATGAGTTTATCCGATAAACTCAGTAAGTACATTTCTGCCCATGCTTTTCTGTGATGCATCTTCTTTTCAGTTTGTTGATACCCTTCGTGGCTCGGTTGAAACACTTCAATCACTTCACCGGTTACTGTTGCATGTTCCCAGTACATGTCTCTTATTTTCTCGAAATATCCCGAGTTTAAAGAAGTCAAAAGAACAGCTTTTGACTTCTGGTTCCCTGGTGAGGCGACTAAAGATTCGTTTGAACTGATTTCTGGAAGCATATTGTTGTCAAAAGAACACGTAAGTATTTGATCAAGTACATATTGAAATGGGCCGGGCCGGGTGTCAAAAACTCTAATCTGGATCCCAATTCTTTCATCTGCTTCTGCTAAATAAGAGTTATAGTATCTCGTTATTAGTCCCCAAACAGGATTCGTGGGGAAGAATAGATATCTGCCAAGGAAGTGAAAGACCGTTTCTTTTTCCGGGAAAAGGGTGTGTAGCTCTTGTTCAAAAGTTGGCATCAAGAAAAGTGACGGAATGAAGTAATTATCAGATTTCATGATTACCCACGAGACATTTTGAAGAAAGCTTTGATCTTGATCACAAAAGAAAAGCTTATCATGGTCATCATAATCATGAACCAGGTGAAGATAAACATACGGTGATAGTGATGATGAATTGCTTGAAGTCTTTAACATATTGCCAAAACATTCAGGAGATTGCTGATTCAAGTTCTTGAAGTGATCAATGATCGGAAAATCAAGAGGAAGTAACCAGGAGGCTTCAGGAAAAGGTTCACAGAAGAGATCGTTTAAGTCAGCTCCACGGTCAACAAGTAGAACACGGTTTGTTAAAAGGGCATAGAGAAAAGCCGACCCTAAAGTCAGAATTCGGTTCCCTAGTCCACTGAACGATACCCAAACCAGATAGTTACAATCCGAGTCATTTTCGGGCGTCTCACCGGACCTTAGCTTTGCTACCGCTCGCTTGTAGGACTCTGTGTGGGGTCCACAACGTTGATGAAGGGCTTCGTATCTTCTCAGCCTCGAAACGAGGTAAGAAGAAGGTTTGTATGGTGATTCTTTACGATATGATGCTGCTTGGTACCTACTTAAGCAAGAATCTTCATCGAATCGACTAGAAAGAAGACCATTAAGTAGCTTGTCATTGTGTTCAAATCCTGAATAATGTAGCCTCTTCTTGGGCTTCACAAACGACACCAATGAATCATCTTCTTGTTCTAAATCTAGTACAAAAAAAGAAAGGCTGACTAAGTTGGCTAACAAGCAACATAAAGATTTCAAGAAACACCACACACATCCTACATTAGGTCGAGCAGACGAGCAATGGGACAACTGACTGAGGGGGTGTTTGGCACTGGATTTTGGAAGTAACTAATTGATATCGAATACTCAAAAAAAATTTGGGTAAAGGGTTACCCCGGTAAATTTATCGAATACTCAAATTCAGGCAATCTGTTATAACAAAACAAGCTGCAAATATAGTTTCCAGTTGTACTTCTGTTGTTTGAACTTGAGATGAGCAGATAATCACATTATCAAATTTTACAAATTCTGAATACTTATCCTTAAACTAATTATTTGAGCCTTAAATAACCAGAAGTGGATTCACTAAATGCAAAAACTAACGCGATTTGAGATCACAAAAATCAGAGAAAAACTTTCAATACAATCCCAAACACCCCCAAATATTGAACTTGGTCTTAACTTTTCAGATTTCCATCAAGATGCCGTTTTTTTGTTCGTGATTAACCAACCTAACAATTACATTAAGATCAGAAAAATACCCTTTTTTGCAACATGCAAAACTATAAAAATTACAGATCCTTTAAACTATACTAATTATTAAACTTCTATAGACATCAATAAGGTCAAAGCCATAAACTTCACTATAGTTATAAAATGGCTAAATCTATCTCTAACAAGAAATGTTCCACTTGTACAGTTGTAATTCATTCTTTACAATTAGCACATAACACTACATTTCATCATTTCAATCCAAACAAAATACACTAAAATCACAATACAATGCAAAATTTATATCAAAGAAAAAAATAAACCTCTATGTGGACCCACATCAAGAATCCTAGAAGCACCATCATGAGCAACAACAGCAGAATCCCATATAGTAAAATCCTTAAAAATAACAGAAACAGAGAACAAAACAGATAATCCCATCAAACAAACAACAAAACCACCCATTAGCTTCAAAGGGCTTAACGACCCAAATCTAGTATGTTGGTCACGTGACACGTCATCACTTTCAAGATCCGAACTTTTTGGTTGGTCAGTTGAATTCTTGTGTAATCTTCTCATGTCTACCATTAAGCAAAGTCAAAACTGCTGACTAAAGTGTGTATTTTTGGTAGTGTTATTAGTATGTGCTATATATTTTAAAAGTGTTTGTGTTGTTTTGGCAGCACGTTGTACATCTTGATCAGAGATTGTCGGTGAGATCTTTGATGATTCATGTGTTTTGGGTTGAAAATGTTGGCAATCTGGTGTTCTGCTTTAGCCCAAAAGTGAAAATTGTTAGTTCAGCAATGAAGGCCCAAACCTAAGTTTCAAGAATGCAAATTTTAAGTAGAGATCTATTGTTATTTGGTACTCGCGCGTTTTAACTGCGAATTCCTTATCAATAAAATATTTTTGAATGCTATAGTTTTTTGTGCTTTCAATGGTGTAAAAAGTCGTTGTCAAACGAACCGTTTATTCCTTTGGGAAAAAAACGTATTGTTTAAATAAATCACAATTATTTCCTTGTAATTGTTTATTCTAGCTCCTTGCTAGTTTAATAAATTTTTTGCGTTCAAAAAAACAAATATTTTCTGATTATATGTTATTTGTGACAAACCCAGATAGTATTATGTTTTCTGATTATATGTTATTTATGACAAACTTCACTATAGGGGTGTTGATCACTTTGGTTAAAAAAAATTTGTCAATTTGAATTCGGTTTGTTTTTTTTGGGTTGACCAGAATAACCCGAATTACACCGTATTTTTGAAAAAAATTAATAATTACATAAATATTTAGCAAAAAAGTTATTTCAAGCATAAAAAGTGTTTTTTATATTATGATAAAATTTTAGTGGTATTTATATATATATATATATATATATATATATATATATATATATAATAAATATATATAATATATATTATGATACTAGTAACATAAACCCATCCATCGGGCGGTTTTCGATTCATAATAATATGATAACAAAGATCACAAAGCCACACAACAGAGTAAACGACTTGGCGAACTGCATACGTCCCAACAACTACTCAGCTCATGCAACACTTGAACAATTAATGAGCCACTAATGCCCGTCAATCAGTAATGCCAAAAAGCACTTATGCAAGCTTAACAATTCTAACACATGGAATGAGAAAATGAAACTATGATGAACATAAAAAGTACATGTTTTCGCGTTCAGGTTTTCTGATTTCCTTTTCTTTTTCTCTATCTTTAGCCTCCCCATCACGGTTCTTCTCTTTGTCTCTATCTTTAGCCTATCTATCGCGACTCCTTTCCATGCCTTTATCACTGACCTTTCTATTGCGGCTTTTTTCCCTGACTCTTTCTTTAACCTCTTTATCGCGGCTTTTTTCCCTGACTCTTTCTTTAACCTCTCTATCACGAATCCTCTCCTTGTCTCCGACTTTAACCTCTCTCTCACGGCTCTTCTCCCTATCTATGTCTTTAGCCACCCTATCACGGCTCTTCTCCCTGTCCCGTTCATTTTTGGTTCTTTCTGCTACCTCTATGATGAGGTCGATAGAGAACTTTATCTTGCTATTTATCCTCCCTTTCTTTCTCACTTTCACGTCCATGTTCCCCGTCCTTCCTCACACGATCCCTCTCCCTACTCTGCACATCTGTTTCTATCACTTTCTCTTTCCGTAATCTCTATCACTACCTTTAACAACCTCTATTCACGGTGATATATTGGTGATCTGACTGAATTAGACGTCACCATAAGCCGTTTACCATTTGTATCTAAATCTATTTCGTCTCTATAATATGGGGACTTCTCAGGATTGCAGAACCTACATAATAATCCATACTCAAATTAATAATTTATATAATGGTTTTTACCACTTTAAAGGGCCGAAAACTGTATACCTGTTGCAATTTCTCGACCATAGAATCTTTCCCTAATTTTGCAAGCTTCACTCAGTTACCTGCATCAACCATAAATCAAATGGTTTTAAGTTTATCATGGAAGTCAAAAAAATAATAACTCGTCAATGCATCAACTTAAAGTAAAGAACTCACCTTTCCATCTATACCCAAGCTAAAGATGCTAGTTTCATCAGGGCCAAAAAGAACAAAACTGATAGCAGAAATTAAAATAGCATTGGCTTTAACTAACAAGTAATAACTTTTTGAAGGATAAAGTTTTACTTCCACTATGAGCATGCACAAACTTGCAAAATTTAAAATAGAATTGGCTTATATTAGTATACCAAACGGTCAGATTTGCAGTCCCATTCGAGTGACATGGTCTCGGCCCTACAATAAAGTATCAAAATTTAAGATGGGTGTAAAGTATAGCAGCTGCCATTTTTCTATAGTTGGCGGATCGTGAATGTATTTCTTATTCTTCTCTAACGTCTCCTTGTAGCGAGTGTTTACATGTTTGGACAAAAACTTTGAGGCTTCATCTGCCTTTGGACATAACGTATGCAACTTTGATGTCATAACTCCTACACTAAAACAGTGTAAAGTTGACTGAATGAAAAATAGACACAAGTACTAATTTCGTCTAAGCTCAATAAAAATTTAGAATCAACATAATGAGAAGGACATATTTTGTGGACTTGAGCATAGGTTATATGGAGTTATGGACTTGATTGTGCAACTATTTGATGTTTAAAACAGATTTGCAAGAGAGTTTGAGCCGATCGAAAGGTCTTCTAGGATCTTAAGACTTACGTACAAGGCTAAGGATCACAAAAACAATAAGAAGTATAAAAATAAAAATAAATAAAAAATACTATGCATGATCTAAAACGTGACATGCATAGATAGAATTTATGTTTTGACTTACAGGTTTTCTTGATAAAAAAGTTACATATCTATGGATTTGGATAAATATTAAATATAATTAGAGAGTATATCTTGAAATATATTTTTGAAAATCCAAAATTTAATATCAAAAATGTGTATAAGTCATCGTTGATGTGTGCGTAAGAGTCCCTTCACATATATTTATTGTTTATATATATGTTATAACATACTTAATTACCCCATATATAAGTATATATTATAAATATATCTATATATAATATATATCTAAATTATATATATATATATACACTAGTAAAATTATTGCAATTTATCTAAAGACAAAATATATATGTAATAGCTTATATTTGAATACTTGATAGAGGTTGCAAACACTTACGTTGCTTTGAGTATGGCATTTACAATTTAAGCGGGAAGACAAACAAATTGCAGAGTAGGATCGGTTAAAAATGTATATAAAGTATGAACTTATCTGTTTGCTTATTAAGAGTGATTAAACATACGTGTAATTCTTTATTTTTTTGTTATCATCCAAGCCTTCTTTCCGCAGTTTGACCAACGAAGGTAACGTAGCAAAGTACCTGATTAACCGTCACTGCCGCAATATAAGATACCACAAAAGTTGCTAAGAACTAAGACCATGCATACACTGATTAATAACTTGTTAACGTGCGTAATATAACACGATAAACAAAAAAACATGTGATATTTCTTCAGATGTGTTGTTTATTCTAGCTCAACTCTTCAAGTTTGTGACAAGTGAATCAACAACCATTGTAACCACAAGCTAAGACCAAGGCATTATACAAATTCAACTGAGTGGAATATGTGTTATATACCGATTCGAGATGTGTAAGTCTCCCAAGAGACTAGATAAAGAAGCGGACGGATAAGGCCCTTAGAGCGGGCAAGACTCCAAGAATTATAGAGAGGAAACTAGACTCTAATTCATTTCATTCATCTTCAAATCACTGATTCAGATAGATTACAATTATACAAGAAGGGATTGGCATGAGTTCTAACTTACCACAAGCCTTATTTAGGACAGTTAAGTAACACAATGGACTAAAAAAAGGAAACGTAGAATTCTAATGCAATGTGGCTGATAACCACTTCTCCTAACGTAACATGCATGCAAATATGTCCATAAGGGATCATGGGGCAACAGTGTATCAAATAAGAGAAGACTTGGTCTTTAACTCATCTTCCCGAACAATACTCTGCGCCTAAAAACGAGTCTTGCCTCAAGACTCATGGGCTTTGTACCTCGAGTCATGTGGTTTCCAAGGTGTTCCGAATTCGGTTTGGAGAAAAACAAAGCCAGGTGGTTTGCACCGGTGTCCCGCGAAGTAATTCAACAGATTCTTGAAACAAAGGTTTTCAACACGTATTTGTTTCATCTCCATGGGACTTAAACACTTGATCATATGTGTACTGGAAACCGCGGCAAGAGACGTTATCACGGACGAACATTTCAATGGCGATTTGAGGTCGGTAAAACGAGAGGATGTTTCGTTGACGACAACAGTTCTGGTCCTGGTGTTATCGTGTATTGTGGACTCATATTGTGGTGATGGTTAGTAGTAGCCATGACAGTGTGTGGTTTTTGGGTTGTGACCTTTCTATCTTGGAGTTTGAGTGATCGACCTTTGAGTCATTCTACAGTAGTAGTTTCACGATCATTTATGGGGCATTACAAAGCATGAATACTGTATAAAATGAACAAAGGGCAATCGTATATCATGTTGTGTCTTCAACCAAATAGTTGTAGGTTTATGTCATAATTAAGACAAGTAAGATAGATTTATTATGTATATATTTTGAGATAGTTAAAGTTTCATATTTTATGGGGAAAACTATGAAACAAGTCATAATCATAAGATCATTTGCCAAGTGAGGACTGAGGAAGGTTGACATTGGCCCATATAATTTAGGGTACTGGACATATAACTAGATTAAGAAGCGGAAGGATAAGGCCCTTAGAGCGGGCAAGACTCCAAGAATACTAGAGAGGAAACTAGACTTTGATTCATTTCATTCATTCTTTCTATCCACTGATGCAGATGATTACAATTTATACAAGAAGGATGCATAGTTCCAACTTACCACTAGCCTAGTATTTAGGAACAGTTAAGTAAACATGGACTAAAAATAGGAAACGTGAATTCTAATGCAATGTGGCTGTAACCACTTCTTCCTAAGTACATGCATGCAAATATGTCAATATGGTGATCATGGGCACATTGTATCAATATACAGAGAAGACTTGGTCTTTAACTCATCATGCACGTATCAATACTCCGCGCCTGAAAACGAGTCTTGTCCTCAAGACTCATGGCTTTGTACCTCGTGTCATGTGGTTTCCAAGGTGGTTCCGGTTCGGTTTGGAGAAAAACAAAGCCAGGTGGTTTGCACCGGTGTCCCGCGAAGTAATTCAACAGATTCTTGAAACAAAGGTTTTCAACACGTATTTGTTTCATCTCCATGGGGCTTAAACACTTGATCATATGTGTACTGGAAACCGCGGCAAGAGACGTTATCACGGCCGAACATTTCAATGGCGATTTGAGGTCGGTAAAACGAGAGGATGTTTCGTTGACGACATCAGTTCTGGTCTTGGTGTGGTCGGTTTTGGTGTTATCGGTGTGATCGTTGGACTCATTTGTGGTGATGGTTGTAGTAGCCTTGACGGTGGTGGTGTTGGTGTTTTGGGTTGTGTTTTGTTGTGAGATGACTTCGAGTACTGTAGTGGACGAGCAGAAGGCGTGAACCATCGTAGCTAATTCATCCACTAAAGCAACCATTTTTTCCAAGGCATCTCGTGAGTAGTAACGGGTTGGAGGTGTCGAGTAAGTCGATGAAAGCACCATTGATAGAAGATCGATTTGAGATGATCACTCTCCTAATACATAATTAAACTAACTAGACTATGACTACTCTTGAACTAAACTTTTCTGTTTCATTTTTCTTCTCTGCCTTTGAAACATACAAATTACATATTTATAGAAAAATAGAACATGTACTAGCTACTATCCTATAAACTAGGAACAATAAGGGAAACATGGGAATGGAAGGATAAGGCCCTTAGAGCGGGCAAGACTCCAAGAATTATAGAGAGGAAACTAGACTTTGATTCATTTCATTCATTCTTCATATCCCTGCACTGATGCAGATGATTACAATTTATACAAGAAGGATGCATAGTTCTAACTTACCACTAGCCTAGTATTTAGGAACAGTTAAGTAAACATGGACTTAATAATAGGAAAGTGAATTCTAATGCAATGTGGCTGTAACCACTAATTACAAGTACATGCATGCAAATATGTCAATATGGTGATCATGGGCACATTGTATCAATATACAGAGAAGACTTGGTCTTTAACTCATCATGCACGTATCAATTTGCGATGACGGTTTGAAATTTTCTTACCCATTTGAGTATGTGCAATAACAAAGTGTCACCCATCGTTTGAACGTGTATATCACATCTAACGATTCATGTGATTTTAACGAAATTGTTGTGAGGATTTCCACTGGAACATCAGTTGGCTTAAGACAATGGTCATTGATTTCTTTCCATGCATTTTCAACCATTTTCTTGAGTTTGTCAATAACTACACTTTCTGGCACCTTAAAGGTTTTCGTATAAGCATCTACATCTGTCACACTTTGTGCTCTTTCAGGTTAGACTTATATTTAAAAAAGTTCGCATTGTAAAACAAACAGGAAAACAAATAATTTAGGAAACATTATTGTATATGAAATGCTGGTAAAAATTAAATAACTTGAATGTGAAACATAATTGTGAGATGTCGATATGAAATTAAATTTATCCAATTCAATTATATATGTTTAGACCTCTAGCTTTCTCCCTCTGACACAAAACAAGCAAAATTACCCGCGCGTTGCTGCGGGGCGTTAATTTTTCGCGTATTGTTGCGGGCCATTAATTTTTATTTTTATTTTTTATTTTTTAATTTTGCGCGGGTTTATTTTTTCGGTCTCATGTTTAATAACTTGATTTTTTTTGCAATATTGGGCTCGTTTTGTTCGCAATTCAAAGATCTTTCCGTGGGTATTTTTTGGTCGGAATGACTCGATAGATATGTGTTATATATAAAAAAACGTAAATAGTTAGAAGCCGATGGTACGTTTTGTAATTATTTTTTTTCTATTTATATTAAACTTCAACATTTTTTATAAAATCGTGCGTATATCAGAAGCATTGCAATATTGGACTCGTTTTGTTCGCAATGCGAAGATCTTTACGCGGGTATTTTTTATCTGAATGAATAGGTAGATATATGTTATATATTTGATAAGTAAAGTTTTCGCGTGTTTTAATTTTACGCGGGTTCATTTTTTCGGTCTCATGTTTAATAACTTGATTTTTTTGCAATATTGGGCTCGTTTTGTTCGCAATTCAAAGATCTTTCGTGGGTATTTTTTGGTCGGAATGACTCGATAGATATGTGTTATACATAAAAAACGTAAATAGTTAGAAGCCGATGGTACGTTTTGTAATTTTTTTTTTCTATTTATATTAAACTTCAACATTTTTTATAAAATCGTGCGTATATCAGAAGCATTGCAATATTGGACTCGTTTTGTTCGCAATGCGAAGATCTTTACGCGGGTATTTTTTATCTGAATGAATAGATAGATATATGTTATATATTTGATAAGTAAAGTTTTCGCATGTTGTTGCGGGCCATTATTTTTTATTTTTTTATTTTGCGCGAGTTTATTTTTTCGGTGTCATGTTTAATAATTTGATTTTTTTTGCAATATTGGGCTCGTTTTCGAAGATCTTTCCGTGAGTATTTTTTTTGGTCGGAATGACTCGATAGATATGTGTTATAATTAAAAAAAACGTAAATAGTTAAAAGCCGAGGGTACGTTTTGTAATTTTTTTTCTATATATATTTAACTTCAACATTTTTTTATAAAATCGTGCGTATATCAGAAGCATTGCAATATTGGGCTCGTTTCGTTCGCAATGCGAAGATCTTTACGCGGGTATTTTTTATCTGAGTGAATAGGTAGATATATGTTATATATTTGATAAATAAAGTTTATTATATAAAAAAGTCGTACTATTTTTTATTTGTACGGGTTTATTTTTTCGGTCTCATGTTTAATAGTTTTTTTTATATGGGCTTATGTGTTGGGCCTCATGTCGCGAGTAATTTTTTTATCTGAATTGAGGGTTTATTTTTGTGTTAAAATTTTATTTTTATTTTTTATTTGTACGGGTTTATTTTTTCGGTCTCATGTTTAATAGTTTGTTTTTTTATATGGGCTTATGTGTTGGGTCTCATGTATTTTGTGTTAATTTTTTTTTTTTTGTACGGGTTTATTTTTTCAGTCTCATGTTTAATAGTTTCTTTTTTTATATGGGCTTATGTGTTGGGTCTCATGTCGCGGGTATTTTTTTTATCTGAATAAGTCAATACTTTTGTAATATTTTTTTCTATTTTGTATCGAGTGATTTTATTTTTACATTGCCTAAAAAAAATTGTAAAAAAAAAAAAAAAACTAAATGGGCCTGCCCAAGTTTGGGAGCCCAACTAACAACCCATTTTGATAAGACGTCGTATTAAATGGGATTTGATTATAAGTATAATTATAGTGGTAACCAAATTGACTGATTTTTGAATAAATAAGTCAATTCAGGTTCTATTTAATCTCTAACAGGTCCGTACATTAAATAAAACAGTTAAAATGAAAACGGGTCCTACGGGTCAACAGTCGGCCAAAGTATACTTTATATGCACAAAGACAATCAGAAACATACCACATCTTTTGATAAAGATACATCTTCCGAAGTTCTGTTTCTAGAAAGTTCATGGCGTCCACCAGCCGATAGATTTCTTCTAGATAACGGATCCCCTGCACCAGTGAGCCTATCCCTAATATCTTGTCCAGCTGTAGCAAAGGAGAAAGGCACAACTATTAAGCAGACTCGACAAAAGGGTCTATTGATTCTCATACACGACAAATAAAAAAATTAGCTAGAGGAAATCAGGTCTAACGTGTAGGAAATAGCCTAAAGTAAACACTCAATGCATACACCTTCGATTACTAATACTACTTTTGCAATAAAGGTGTTTCTTGGACAACCTGGCCCAGCCACTTATGGCCCCATAACAAATAGACCTGTTTTGACCCGTGACCAAACCAGTTAATATTGCCACAGCTGATGACCATTCTTTATCAAACATCATACTATAAACAATACCTGAGGTCCTTCCTGGGTTTTCAGCAGACGGCCCAACATTTTGACCAGCTACACCACTTTGGAATCTGCTAAAAAAGACAAGATGAGCATGTATTCTTGAAAAAAAAGATGAAAATATCAGCAACATAATAGCTTTTTCACTTACTCGGCCTCTGGAGCTGGAACTGATTTGTGGATACTTCAATATGGTCCAATCAAAGACATAGTCAAATTGATACCCTGAATATATAAGAATCTATTAGGTCTAAGTTAACATATATCTACCATTTTAAGTGTATTGAAGCTTTAATGCAAAACAAAAAAAACATCAAACATTTGACCAATGTATAACACATTAGTGATTTAACAAATTAAAAGGAGAAAATACATGATCATCATGAACACCCTGAAATTCTGAGGATGAGGGTTTTCTTTCTCTAGATTGTCGTTTAGTCCCATCTGATAATCTCATGCTAAAATAATCACTTTCACCATCAAAAAACGTTGTCTTTTTCTGTAATACTGATCACTGTGATAAGAGCATGAAATACATAAATGTGTGATGGAAAGATGGTGAAAATCAACAATGCAAAAAAGTGGTGGCAATAAAGGTGTACAATTTGATAAATGAACTGACCTTCGCAAAATGACCAAATCGCATATTAATATATCTAACCTACGCATCACATGTATCTTTATTTAGACAATAGATACATCACGTGTATCTAACTAATGTATCACGTGTATAAGCACATCGGAGACTATTCGTAAATCATTATTTATTTTATCCTTCTCTAAGAAACGAAAACAAACCCTAATATCAAAAACCTTAATACCAACAAACCCTAATACCAAAAAAATTAACATATACATAAACCAAATAAAAAAATAACATAGTTTCATTAGGGTTTTGAGAAAAAACATATACCATTAAAAAAATAAAGAAGATGACATGACTTGTTATTATTTTTTACATTTTTTTGTTTTGCTAAATATTTGTTTTTAAAAATTGTATATTATATAAATAATTTTTTAAGTATAGTAGCAATGTTTGTCAATTTAAATCCATCTTCATAAAATCAATGTATATGGTAACAATTAAATCAACACGCAGAATAATAACAACTTTTGCAAATTAACATATACATCTTGACACAGTTTCCTCTTAAGAATTTATATTTTTTAATAGTGTGCTATTATCAGTTTTAATCTGCATTCTAAAATTAACTCATGTTCACAATGCAGGAAGTGATCAATGAAGATGATGAATTGCTGAAAGGTCTTGAGGCAGAATGGGAGACTGGCATTGTAAAACCCAAAAATTTGGTTTACATTTTTATTTCACCATTTTGAATATAATCTAAGTTTGAATAATAAGTCTTTAACATTAAAACCTTAGGTTATAATTATTTGTGTATTATAAATACATAACATAAGGTATTTTAAAAAAATATATATATATTTTCTTATTTTAAGGATATATAGCCGGCCCCCTTTTTTATTAGTATGATATCTTTATTTTTTATTTTTTTTACAAAACCTATTTTAAGTATATATTAAGTGTAAAATGATTAAGGCAAATCTTTTGAAATCTTTTGAAATCTTTTAAAAGAATAAGAAATTTTTGTCTCCCTCTTCTCTCCCATATATTCAGTCGATCTCTCCCCTCTCCCTCATTATTCTCTCTCAAAAATTTTACTCCAAAACTTGTGTTCATCCATAGAATTTGCAACAAGAAGAAGGTGGTGTAGTAATTGGTGATTCCGGTAGTGTTTTTCAAGCCTTGGTGTTTTGGTGTGATTCTTGGCTTTAATTCTTTGGTGTTCTTGTTTTTGTGATCCTCTCCATTATTGATTCTCTAAGGTATTCCATGTTCTTTTGAATTCATTCTTTGTGTCACCATGATTACACATAAGTTTTGCATAAAATCATAAAACTGTAAAAGGAAAACATATGTAATAATCTTGTAAAATCCTTTATGATTGAACCTGAAATAATCTTGTTAAAATCATGTTATGAAACCTTAGATAATCATTAATGATGTCTTAATGAAAACCTACAAGATTATAAACCCTAAGATATGTTTTTATAAAGAGAATTGGTAAGAATTAGAGTTTATATGTCTTTATGTTTCTGACCAGAATTTTGGGTCGTGTTGATCGGGGAATAACTTGGTGATAAAAACGAGTTTTGACATGATTCTTGAGCCTAAACTTAAATTCAAAGAGTCTAGTTTCTGGAAAACCGGGCTCATGTCCATTAGAGGTAGGGAAGGTCGATTTTTTATTTTTATAAGATTAAGTGTCGAATTTGGAATTTCTATCCGAAAAATGCAGTAGTAGTATTTGATTTTTAATTCTCAAACCGTAAGGAGTTAGCCTTTAGCATCCGAACTGGTAATTCTTCATGATATTAGCTACATCCATGATTTTTTTTCAGAAAAACACATTTAAAATATGCAAATGCAAGTATTAAAAAGGTTCTTTTCTAATGAATTGAATGTTGTAAACTATGAGGTTCTAGATTGTTTTAGACGGGGATAGAAGTCTCACCCTTCGAGTGGAAATATGAGTTTGTTATGGTTACTTAAACATTTTTACGCAAGTTCAAATTCCACCACCAGTACTTCTGATTTTTGTATAAGTGGTCGAACAAATTTATTAGATGTCTCTTGAATTTAAATACTTTATGATGAAAACCTTTAGGTGTGTTTGGTTTAAGGGCCTGTATGTGAACGAGGGAGTGACTTTTATTCGTAATAAAGTTGTTTGGTTTATGAGTTTTGTTTTCGAGAATGGTATGAAACTGATGACATCAAATAACGTCTATTTTATAGCATTATTTATCTCTTATAAATTACCCATTTTATATAATTATAGCAAGAATTGGTACTTAATTGCTTATATTTATTATTTGTAGTAATTATGAAGTACTTTGTGAAGTTTATATAAAAGGCGCACATTTTGGAGCATAAACGAATAGTTCAAGAAAGTCTACTCATTCTGACATCCTATACGGCGTATCATTCTAGAAGCATACGCCGTATCCAAGACTTGACGAACTAAAAGACCATTGCCAGACTTTGAAGAATACGCCGTATCCACATCAACGATACGCCGTATATAATACTTTGGTCAACGAAGAAGAACCAACTGATTTTACATCAATACGTCGTATCCATCAAGGAAGATACGTCGTATTCGTGCCTGCACTTCACAAATAAACCACTAAGAATCAAGACCTAATACGCCGTATCTTGGACATCTAATACACCATATTCACTAGTCAACAGTCAAAGATATTGCATTTAGTACAGTCAACAATCAATAATCCTGCAATTAATGCAATTAATGATGAACTTGATCCTTACTCCAAGGAATTTCCTTATACGCCATATTGACTGCATTCAATACGGCGTATCCACTCATTTCCAGACTCTATAAATACCAATCCCTAAACTCAGTTTTAGGTATGCAAGTGAAGCCCTAAACCACCAAGTCGACTATCAGACGAATAGAAGAGCACAAAAGGTCAGAATAGAGCCTCAAGATCATAGGAAAACTCTTGTAATCTTCGCACAACCGAATACGCGTTCGATT
>BQNB010151614.1:7500-15878 GCA_026074375.1 Tanacetum coccineum | reverse complement strand
ACATATATATATATATATATATATATATATATAGTAGGGATCCAGTGAGAAGTAAATTAAAATAAGAAGTGGTGAGAAGTGACTAAAACCACACATTTGAGATGCAACGACTTTCATTAGATGCATTTCTATTCATCTAGATGCACCATATAGAGTTTCGAAAGTTAATTTGATGTGTAGATGGTGCAAATTGATTTTCATGATTTTGGCACATGTAGAGCACCAAAAAATAAGAGAGATCATGAAATGCATCTAATTAAAAGCTAAAAAACACATTATGATGCATTATAATGCATCTAAGATTATAGAGATGCATCTAATTTAAGTCGATGCATCTCGAATATGCGGTTATAGTTACTTCTTATCCTTCTTATTTTAAGAAAACTTCTCATTTGATCCTAACTATATATATATATAAGGATCGAATGAGAAGTAAATTAAAATAAAAAGTGGTAAGAAGTGATCAAAACCACACATTTGAGATGCAACGACTTGCATTAGATGCATTTCTATTCATTTAGATGCACCATTTTGAGTTTCGAACATTAATTTGATGTGTAGATGGTGCAAAATGATTTTCATAATTTTGGCACATGCAGAGGAACAAAAAACAAGAGAAAAAATAAAATGCATCTAATATACGTATATGCATCTAATTAAAAGCTAGAAAACACATTATGATGCGTTATAATGCATCTAAGATTATAGAGATGCATCTAATTTAAGTCGATGCATCTCAGATATGCGGTTATAGTTACTTCTTATCCTTCTTATTTTAAGAAAACTTCTTATTTGATCCTAACTATATATATATATATAGTAGGGATTCAGTGAGAAGTAAATTAAAATAAGAAGTGGTGAGAAGTGACTAAAACCACACATTTGAGATGCAACGACTTTCATTAGATGCATTTTTATTCATTTAGATGCACCATTTTGAGTTTCGAACGTTAATTTGATGCGTAGATTGTGCAAATTAATTTTTATGATTTTGGCACATGTAGATGAACAAAAAACAAGAGATAAAATGAAATGCATATAATATACGTATATGCATCTAATTAAAAGCTAGAAAACACATTATGATGCGTTATAATGCATCTAAGATGGTGTATTTTTGCAATTATGTAAAAAAATAATGTAAGGTCAGTAGGCCATAGTGTGTTAGGTGGTGTTTAGCGTAAGCAATGACGTAAATAAATAATAATGAAGTGACCCGTGTCGGGCATCCAATAGGTACGTTGCTGTAGATGCCACTATAGCATCTACTTTATTGTATTATAAATAGAGGCCTTGCCTCAGTAATGAAAGTGTGCGAATTTTAAGTGTGTTAATCACCTTTGAGTTTGAAAAACTCTTTCTATCTTTCTGTTGAATCGTTTCGATTCTGAATAGCAGAGAACACATCTGTTGAGACGTTAATTCGTTTCTGAATAGCAGATAAACTATCAATTCATTACCAACAATCGGTACCAACAACCAACAATCAAAGAATCAAATTGCAAAAAACACGTTCATATTGCATTTGCAATTGAAAACATCCAACCACCATTACCCTACCACTAATAATCAAAAGATTCTTCAAGAATTAATTTCGAGAAATTCACTATGCATCATTTTGATCATAAGTTTAGTTCGAGAATTAATCTGGGTACAAGCATGAGCACGGGTATCATTTGCAGCAGTCTTTTGCTGTTAGGTGTGTTTGTATTTTAGCAATAATGTAAAAAATAATGTAAGGTCTGTAGGCCATGTGGGCCATAGTGTGTTAGGTGGTGTTTAGCGTAAGCAATGACGTAAATAAATAATAATGGAGTGACCCGTGTCGGGCATCCAATAGGTACGTTGCTGTAGATGCCACTATAGCATCTACTTTATTGTATTATAAATAGAGGCCTTGCCTCAGTAATGAAGGTGTGCGAATTTTAAGTGTGTTAATCACCTTTGAGTTTGAAAAACTCTTTCTATCTTTCTGTTGAATCGTTTCGATTCTGAATAGCAGATAAACTATCAATTCATTACCAACAATCGGTACCAACAACCAATTCATAGAATCAATTCACAATTTGCAAATAACACGTTTGAATTAGAATTCAATCCACCAAACATCCAACCACCGTAACCCCACCAATAATAATCAAAAGATTCCTCAAGAATTAATTCAAGAAATCCACTATGCACCAAATAAATCATACGTTTATTTCAAGAATTAATTTGGGTACAAGCATGAGCATGGGTATTGTTTGCGCCAGTTTTTTGGCCTCGATTTCCGCGTAAAAATCCTGGTATCAGAGCTGCGTACACGATCAACGGAGTTGCGTACACGATCAACGGAGTTGCGTACACGATCAACGGAGTACTACAGAATCATCTAATCAGTCATCAGGAATAAAGGTATAACTTATAACTTTAAACTCAAATCATTTATTAATAAACAAAATGACAGAATTACCAATGTTAAAAGAAGAAGATGTTTCTATTATTTGCAATAATGAAGATGAATCAGGTTTTTTATCAGATACTATGATAAATAGAAAAGCTATTAGAAGATCAAATTTTACACTATCTGAAAAACATAATTTTGACTATACAAGAATCATTAGAGATTTTATTTTCACGTAAAAATATTAATTTATTTGGAAAAATTATTGGAGAAGTACCAGTTCCTATTGAACAACTAAAGGTGTTATTATTTATACCAATAATAACAGTCGAATATAAAGCGATCGAATTAACAATGAATGAAAAGATCAAAGTAAAATTGCATTTATACATATATTCAACCTACAAAGTAATATTAAAAAGTACGTTTATAGGATGTAATACACCTATTAAATTAGAATTAAGAGACGATAGAATAATTGATAAAGAAGAAAGTATTATTGCTTCTGGCAAAGGAAACTTAGCTGAAGGAAAAATTAAATTTGATGTTAACATACAAATGGGATTATAAGGTTTAAAGAGATGAAGATTTAAATAAAGTTTACTATAAGATATGAATTATTAAGGAAGAATGTTCTATGTATAAAGGAATATCACTCCCCTTTTCTGTAACATATCAAATATACTATTGCTCTCACGCTAACTACATACAGTATCACTTTAAAACAGAGATAGATTTTATATGAATAAACTTTTCGAACCACTACTTAGTCTGGAAACACCTATATTTATATACTTTAAAAAATAAAAGAATTGATAAGAGGTAGAAAGTCCACGTCGATCGATACCATCAGGTATATTTTTTTTGGGATACCACAAATTGAAAAACAATTTTCAGTTAACAACAGGAGAATCTCTAAAACTCAACAGTAATAAAGAAGAACTAGAAATATAAAGAAATGAAGAAATTGATACGATCTATAAGTCTACGGAATATGAAGTTTCTACTCCAAACAAACTTTCAAAGAAATTGGTTTCTCTCCAAGATTTCTTATTTAAGAAATAAAGACAAATTATACTTTTAAAGAAGAATTATAAGGATATAATGTTTTTGTTGTGAGGCTCATAAGGTTAGATTTCTATATTTATCCATAATAATTTGATTTAATAATTAACTTGATAAAGGAATAAAGACAAGTTTTTTATATGTGTCTTTTCAACAAAACCTTAACAAGAAATAAAAACTATGATTTACCATTTCACTGTTTTAAAACACAAATTGAAGAAACTGAAAAAGAACTAAAAAATGAAACAAGAGTTTTCGAAAAAGTACGTCTTATGAAAAGACTACGCGTATTACGAAATACAAAAAATATTCTTAAGAATAATCTTAAACTTACTTTAAAACAAATTCATTAAATATGAGTGATACAAAAATACAAGTAAAAAGTACAAATAATCAATATAATATATCTTATCTAAAAATACTATATAAAAGAAGAAAATCTATAATGGAAGAAATGAAACATGTTGAAAATCTAAAAGAAAGTGAAATTTATGTTGGTTTTATAAAAATATGTATGTATCGATATAAAAATTTATTAAAAAATAACTTAAAAGAGAATCAAAGAATAATAAAAAAGACAAGGTCAAAACTAACTATTTGTTAAAAAAAAAAAAGATTTATTTAAAAATGAATCGAATTAAGAAAACCATGGATAATCCCAGTGCAACATTTATTATAGTTACGATCGAAAACAAAAAGATAATTGCATACGTAGATACCGGAGCAACATTATGTTTTGGTAAACGAAAAATATCAAAAAATTGGGAAAAACTAGAAAGACCACAAAAAATAACTATTGCAGACAAATCTGTACACGAACTATGGTATGTAAGTAGAATGGTCTCGGTATACATTAATAAAGTAGAATTCATTGCACCAACTATATATATGCACGATTCAGGAATAGACTTAATAATTGGAAATAATTTCTTAAAATTGTACCAACCCTTTACACAAACTGACAAGTCAGTTATTCTAAAACATATTAACACTAAAAGATTAGTATCAACACCAATAGTTACTCAAATGGCATATGTACGAATGTTAGCACAAAACATAAAATTTCAAATAGAAATACTATTAGTAATGAAAAAAGAGCACATTGAAAAAGCTTTAAAAGAAGTATGCAGCGAAAATCCGCTAGATAAAATAAATACTAACAACCTGTTGGTTTCAATAAAACTAAAAGATCCGTTAGCAGAAATTAATATACCCAATAGAATACCTTATAGTATGAAAGATGTTCAAGAATTCAAAGAAGAGTGTCAAGAATTATTAAACAAAGGAATAATAAGAGAAAGTTCAAGTCCTCATTCGGCACCAGCATTTTATGTCGAAAATAACAATGAAATTAAAAGAGGAAAGAGACGAATGGTTATAAATTATAAAAAAATGAACGAAGCGACTATAGGAGATTCCTATAAGCTACCAAGAAAAGATTATATATTAGAAAAACTAAAAGGAAATACACATTTTAGTACATTTGATGCTAAATCTGGATATTGGCAACTAAGACTTGATGAGTCTACTAAACCATTAACAGCGTTTTCATGTCCCCCACAAAAACATTATGAATGGAATGTACTACCATTTGGCTTAAAACAAGCACCATCAATTTATTCAAGTTTTTCCAATGGACATTATTTACAGGTTTAGAAAATAATTGGTTAGCATAACATCGTGATATCATTGTTTTTACAAAAGGAGAGGGGGGGGGTGAACAAGAACACATAAAAGCAGTATCAAAAGTCTTGCAAAGAATAAAAGAAAAAGGATTAGTGTTGTCACAAAAGAAATCTAAATTGCTACAAAACGAAGTAGAATATCTAGGACTGAAAATTACAAAAGATGGAACCATCTCTTTAACAAATAATACGCAGGAAAAATTAAAACTTTTTCCAGATAAGTTAGAAGATAGAAAACAAATCCAAAGATTTCTTGGATGCTTAAATTATATAGCTGAACAAGGATTTTTGAAAAACTTGGCTAAGGAAAGAAAACTTCTACAAAAAAAGATTTCTGAAAAGGTACGATGGGAATGGACGCTAGTCGACACCCAACTAGTACAACATATTAAAACAACTGTACAATATTTACCAAAACTTTATAATCTAGAAATTAGAGATTTTTTAATAGTCGACACAGATGCATCAGATGATACTTGGGCAGGATGCCTAAAAGCTATCCAAAATGGAAAAGAATTATTGGGACTAGATGTTGATGGAAATCAAATTCCTTAATCTCAACCATCAGAACTAACTCTTTTGAGTAACAATGAGCAATATTCTGTTTTAAAAACAGAAAAGTACGATGCAAAATTATGCAAATATATTTCAGGAACATTCTCACAAGCTGAGAAAAACTATAGTACTCATGAAAAAGAAACACTTGCGTGTTTAGAACTCTGAAAAATTGGAAATTGAGCTATTGGAAACAAGGTCTTGAATACGAACCGATTCAAAAGTATTGTAACAGGGTTTTGGAAATATTAAATTTACGATGGATATTGCAGGTCGACTTATTCGTTGGGCACTTCAGTTAACCAATTTCATCCTACATCAAAATACCTTTCAAAACCGATAACAACACTATTGCTGACACCCTCACTCGAGAATGGAACAATAATCAACAAACAGTTCGATCTCCAACTACAACAAAAAAGAGAACAACGCTTGCTCTCTCAAAGAACAAATACCTCTCTCAAAGACAAAGCAATTTCCATTGAAAAAGAAGAAAGAGAGCTATGCGATCTATTGCAAAGCTTAACCCAAAACCTTGAAACAACTTCAGAACCCATAGAAACATCGACCAATACACAAAAACAGCCAGAATCCGTAACATCAACATCAAAAACTCAACAGTCATCCTCACCATCACCTGGAGAAAAAGAGTTTATGAAAAGAGAAGAAGACATTGAAAAAATACTTCAGAACTCAAGTCACGGAAAGCAAAAATGGTACGTCATCTTTAACGGACCATTCAGAGGTATCTACAATGATTGGGCAATCGCCAGTACTCACATAATTGGAAAAAGTGTTTCACACAAAAGTTATCTCACAAAAGAAGCAGCAGAAAAAGCCCTTGGAGAATCATACAAAACAGTCACAACCGAAGAAGTCCAGAAGTCGCAACAGTTTGTCTCTCTAAATCAACATTTGCAGAGTCAGACAGCAAAATTAAACGCAATCAACAGAATGAAGAATGTCCCCACTACAAGCGAAAGAGAAGAAATGAGAAGACCATCAGTTGAAAATTTTCAAAGGCTATGGGATAGTCTTATCAGTTATAACGATGTACACACGACGATGATGTTCTACCCAAAGAAAAGAGACACCGGACCAAAGGCAGTATTCTTTCCACAAGCATCACCAAAAGATGTCTATGAATACTTTATTCATGGACTAGTAGATTCATTATATTTCCACGGCAGCAATCCAAGAGAATTACAAGAATTTCCACCAAAGGTTCAGAATACCATCAAAGTCTACAACGATCTCTTTGCAAAAGGACGAGAAGTGTATCTGAAGATGCATTCCAGTTTCCCAATATTCAACAGAGAAAGAAAGCTCATAGTACCATCAATCACAATAGCACAGCTAGGAGTGAGCAACCAAGAATACCCATCAAAGGACGTCAACATGGAACCCATTACACCAACACTTGATGATCTAGCGTTATCTCTTTTCAAAGTGTATACAGGATCATCAAAAATAGGAACAGGACCAGGAAGAACAGAAAAAGTCAGAATTAATTACTACTCAAAGAATTTCTTAATCTATTCACATTTCCAAGAAAAAATCAATGAAGTACAAATGAAGGCATTAGCAGATTTTGAAGATCAATTTGAAAATTTCTCAGGACTATTAGCACCATTACCAGAAGACCTCAAGCAGTTACTATGCGGACATCTATCAAGAACTCCAAGACACCATTGTCAGTACTGTGACGGAGGAGTCAACATACCAATGACGGAAGGCTAACAGGAATAAAAGACAAAGACGAATGAAGACAAAAAGAAGAAAGTTCAAGACACAAGAATTATTGATGACACGCGTTTCAACCAGTAGCGTTACCTTTTTTAGCGTGGGAAGGTGTGTTTGTATTTTAGCAATAATGTAAAAAATAATGTAAGGTCTGTAGGCCATGTGGGCCATAGTGTGTTAGGTGGTGTTTAGCGTAAGCAATGACGTAAATAAATAATAATGGAGTGACCCGTGTCGGGCATCCAATAGGTACGTTGCTGTAGATGCCACTATAGCATCTACTTTATTGTATTATAAATAGAGGCCTTGCCTCAGTAATGAAAGTGTGCGAATTTTAAGTGTGTTAATCACCTTTGAGTTTGAAAAACTCTTTCTATCTTTCTGTTGAATCGTTTCGATTCTGAATAGCAGATACACTATCAATTCACTACCAACAACCTGCACCAACAACCAATTCATAGAATCAAATTGAAATAAACACGTTTGAATTGAATTAGAATTCATTTCATCACCAAACATCCAACCACCGTAACCCCACCAATAATAATCAAAAGATTCCTCAAGAATTAATTCAAGAAATCCACTATGCACCAAATAAATCATACGTTTATTTCAAGAATTAATTTGGGTACAAGCATGAGCATGGGTATTGTTTGCGCCAGTTTTTTGGCCTCGATTTCCGCGTAAAAATCCTGGTATACCAACAATCGGTACCAACAACCAATTCATAGAATCAATTCACAATTTGCAAATAACACGTTTGAATTAGAATTCAATCCACCAAACATCCAACCACCGTAACCCCACCAATAATAATCAAAAGATTCCTCAAGAATTAATTCAAGAAATCCACTATGCACCAAATAAATCATACGTTTATTTCAAGAATTAATTTGGGTACAAGCATGAGCACGAGTATCGTTTGCAGCCAGTTTTTTGGCCTCGAT
>BQNB010151614.1:0-2500 GCA_026074375.1 Tanacetum coccineum | reverse complement strand
ATCCATCACATAGTTGCCTTCTTTCAATTTCACCTCTTTCAAATCCACCTCGAAGTATCTCGTAAACTTCTCCCAACAAACTTATGAAACACGGGCGCCTGAAATGAACTAATTATTTAAGTAAATTATTTAAAAAAAAGAGTAAATAGATCATGATAAAAACCCGTGAAATTCATGAGTTTAATTGAAAAACTATGAAATCGATGGACAACGTATTACGCAGGGACTTTTAACATAGCAATGATTGATGGAGAATAATATGTACGTACAAAATATTATAAATTAATCAGTATAATAATATAATCAAAACGCATCACATAATGTAGCAAAGGAAAAAAAAACTTTTAATAGACGTTTTAAAAATATGATGGTTTAAAAGCATACATTTATGAATTTGAATTACAATCAAAATGATATAGTAAAGAATAATGTATGGTACAAAAATCATAAAAGTTTTATGATTTTAACCCAAGTTTGGGAAAACTATTACCCAAAGTCTGATGCATGTTGTAATCGTTAAAAGACATAATGTATTTAAAAAGTTATTGTGACAAATCTATACCATTTGCCTCTTTTAATATTGTTTAGATTTATTAAAATACAATTTTTTTCACTTTTTTTAAGTTTATCTTGCACATGCATTAATCTAGTGTTTGAAGAACATATGTTGCAATTTTAACACAGAGCGTGCAACGCTAAAAAATTACGGAACGGCCTTAGGTGGTATAATAATTTAAATATTAGGTACTGAATAGATGTAGGAACGAACATGCTTTGTTTTTATAAGGTGTTGACAAAGAAATGTAGCAAAGGTAAGTATGTTTACATTTTCATAGAAATTTTGATATAAATGTCCATTAAGAAACAGTATGTAAATTGATATGTATATACTAACGATCTAAATTTATTGACCCATAAAAATCACAGATATCACATGTAAACTTCTTTAAAAAATGTATGCAATTTAGGAATTATTGTCCTTCAATCGATGTGGTGTTCTACTTGTTAGAATTTAAACTTACTCTTGGGTGTGATATGTTGAAATTAGTATCATACCGATGTTGTAAATGATATATTGTGTGAAACAAAATTAAATTTACGTTAACATTCTGTAGATTAACTCAAAGAGTAAACTGTAATATTCATGCTTAGCGAATTTGAAGAACAACCTACTAAAGTGATTATCATCTTAGTATGCATCCCTATTTATATAAAAAGAGCAAATGTTTAAAAAAAATCGTTTTGTCCAAGCCTAAAGTGGCCCCCGCCCGTCTAATACGACATGTTTAGATATGAAAAATTGACATCTATTGTTATGAAGGTTGCTTCACATAAACTCTGTTAATAATATTACGCTATTGATTAAGATAATATAATGAGACTTTGGCTTAACAAATCGCATGAGTAAATAAGTAATGTTTTCATCTCAAAAAATTGACATCTATTTATTTTGTTACAAAATAGGTGGTTACTTTTAAATAACTGTCAAAATGTTATTATCTTTTTTTTTAAATGTTGAACGGTTAATAGTATGATTTTTGTAATGTTAATTTATAAATGATATTGTTGCAAGTGAGATACGGGTGTATATATTGTCTTCAAGAACCAATTGCAATCACTAATAAACAATTGTATCTAGAACCATGTTATGTTGTTTCAATGTAGGTAATCTTTCAAAACTCTGATGAACTCTTCTTTAAATTCTACTAAATCAACTACTTGCGTATAGAATTCTACTAAGTCTAGAGGAGCTTTAAAAACTATTAAGATATGATCAGTAAAATCTATGTATTGTTTGATATCAACATATTGAATAAAACACTTGCTGTTACCTGCAATGGATATGGTCACATTATTAAGTTATCTATCATGAAATATGTGTAAAGTGTGTAACATTTAATCTATAAATGGTCAGAAGGCCAAGTAGAGAACGGGCCAATACACAAATAAATAGATTGGGGTGAGCTACCATACAGTGTTTTGTCACATTGATTTCGACTATTGAATTATTATCATATGATTACTCAAACCAGTTGTAAATATATGTGCTTATAGATGTAGAAAACTTGTGAAAACGTGTGCTACATACAAAAAATGACTTGATGAAAGTAACTAATTTCCGCTTTTATTTCATCTTCTGGGCAAGAGTCTTCAATATCTCATATGCTGGAAACAATTTGAATCACGCTACATAAGACCAATTTAATATTAGTAACATATTTTTCAAAACAAAAATGCATAAAATATATGATAGATTAAGTTTTCTTTTTGATATAAAGAATTGTTACTACTCAGTCGACTTATGTGTTATGTAATAAACCTGATCCAAACAGTCCCAAATCTAGAAGAGTGTGTTAAACGTAAAACTAAGAGTCAATATTGAAGTCAACTTCGTTGTCAAACTTGAATGCAATCAAAGGATTAGAGGATATACCTTACATGCTACCAAGATCCTCCGACTTATCCGACCTAGGTTCGAAATATGAGGATAATGAAACCA
>BQNB010151613.1:0-15878 GCA_026074375.1 Tanacetum coccineum | reverse complement strand
ACTTATCTACACGCATTCTTTGACTCTCTCAAAGATTTACCTCCTAGAACCACAAACCCTCCACCACCTAGACCCTCATTCTAATCCATCGAACGATTGGCGAATCAACCTCCACCTCTTTCGGCCATGGAACCTCCTCTCCTACCATTTCCACCACAACTTCCACCTTTGCCACCACAACTTCCGCCTCTAGGGCCTAACAACCCCTTTCCTATGCTCACTCATGAAATGTTTTGCGATCATTGTTAATGCACTCAAGCCATTGTCGACAACCTTTGTGATGAAATAAGGTTCATCCTCAATCACATTTTAGATCGCCTCAATGTCCTTGCTCACAACTACTAGAACTAAATGTAATAGGAATCAAATAATAATAGTTAACATCATTCTTGTTCTTAATCCCCTCTATGTTATGATCTCTATGTTGAATAATTGTAACTCAATAAAGAATGCTTCATGAAAAAGATTGTGTTGATTATTTTGCTGCATAAATCTATTTACTTCTTGTCAAATCTAACCATTTTTGAAAAGTCAAACTTTATAGCCGGTTCCATTAGCCATGAAAGCCTGTTTCTTCGTAGGAAGAGAACCGTCCATGCCGATTCTACAGAAGGTGTATTGTTTCTAACAATTGTTTTGTAGGTACTCCTAAAGCAAGGGGGAGCTTATACCATCCAAACTAACACTTTTGTAGGTACTCCTATAGCAAGGGGGAGTTTATACCATCTAAACTAACACTTTTTGTAGCATTTCATGATCAACTCCTTTAAAAAAGGATTACTTCCATTAAGTAGGAAGCATTTCGGCTAAACCAAATTTTCTTGATCTAACCTTTACCTCTCTTCCTCTTCTAACTAGAAATACATCTTCAATCTTTTTGCTTCAACAAAAAGGGGGAGAAGGGAAGTAAAATGGAGCTTAACATAAACAAAAAAAAATGTTAAGTCTTAGTTACATTTAGCTAGTTTACTTCCAATCAATTTTATGTTTTTTTATCAACAAAAAAGGAGAGATTGTTAATATAAATAAACCGGTAAAAATATTTATATCTATTTTGACGATCTTGCTATGTTTTGTTAATAACAAAACATAAAATCACATTTGTGTAAACTACCTAAATCACCCATATTATACCAAAACACTTTTACAACTTTCTTTTTTTAGTAACTTAGATTTATAATTCACATTACTTATAAATAAAACTTTAAAAGGTTTTACATCATAATGACATCATCACCCCAGCATATCTTAGGGTAATCTATCAAGATTACATATGATCTTTCAAGATTTTTCAAATCAAAATCCGGATTTGGTTACTGTTGGCTGGTTCCATTGAGTTACACTAGTCGATTCCCTTATGCAAAGGAACTGGCAGAACCGGGCTACAGTACAGATATTGGCCTATAAATACCAAGCCATTTCTCATGTTTTACTCACCTATTTTCTAATTCTAAACTCTCTAATCTACTGATCATTCTTCTCTCTTTAGTTCTTGTTTAGTTTACTTTAGCATTTGTAGGTAATTCTCTTCAAGGAAAAAATTACCAAACACCCTTTTGAGATGATCAATTTCCAAGTACCTTGTTTCGTATCTCTATTGCATCATTAAGATCACATTTTTTATTCTTGTACATCATATAGTAGTTATAGTTGTATCCATCCTCTTTGTAAACCAAGTGTAGTGATATTGGTGTGATTCTATCTTGTGAAGAATCTGGTATTTAGCTTTGTACCGTTAAAAGGTATAAGAAACGTTGTGAGGCTTCTCCGCCGGTTAAAAGGATATTTATAACTAGTGTTTACTAACTCTCGAGTAGGTGACTCGGGGAGTGGAGTAGGGCAAGAAGGTATCCTTGTAGCCGAACCACTATAAACGCTCGTGTCTTGGTTCTATCTCTCTAACTCTTTACTTACTTGCATTTCATATATAATTAGATTATTAGCTAAACATCAATATTGTCAAACTTCACATAAGGTTTAAATAAAGCAAAATTTTAAAAAGGCAAAACTATTCAACCCCCCTTTCTAGTTTTCCACATAACGTTATCATTTTGAAAAAAGTAAAAAATACTAATACATTTAGTTGGTGCAACGGCTAGGTACCCAACGGCGGACGAACGACGCCGCTTCTGGTGCAGAACGACGGGGCCGTTGGTTCATTTTTTGCGAATGACGGGCGAAAGAAAAGCGGCATCGTGCTCTCTAAATGGTGTTGGTAGCTTTTGTGTTTTGTTTTATGTTATAATCCATGATATTGTCTTCTTTATTAAAGTATGGGCTAAATATAAAGTCCTTATTTTTAAGAAGAGTAAACTGCAAAAATCATCCCTGTGGTTTATAGTTTGTGGCACTTATCATCCCTACCTCAAACTATTAGCACTAATCATCATCAAGTGGTCAAACCTTCGCCACTAATCATCCCTGAGCACTAACCAAGTTAATTTTACCCGTTAAGTACCCCACGTGCACTAACACGTGAGGGTATTTTGGTCAGATTATAACAAGGATGATTTTTGCGATATCTTTTCCCATTTTTCCCACCCATTTAATGATTTTCACCTAACTTCCTTTTTTATACCACCCATTTATCTCATACATTACTTTATCTCTTTTACTTTTCCCCAAATTCCCTAGCCCCTCAAACCCTAATTATGCATAACCCAAATCTTTGTCAATGCGGGTCACCAACTACAATTACCACCTTATGGACACCAGCAAATCTAGGATGACGCTTCCATCTGCGTGCTAACTATGGCTTTAGCCGTTGTCCAGATCCGCCCATGTGTCCAAGATCTATGGCTACAATATCTAGGTTGTTGAGGAGAATAAAAAATGGTGAAGAAACATCTATGATGAATCCTTGTAAAGCTCGAAGGTTGATGCTATTATTAGGGTTTAGTTAGGTTTTTTATGTTGTATGTCATCATTATGGGTTGACCAGCGTTTGTCACAAGTGATCTTAGTTGGTCATGAATGGAAAAGTGTAAACTGGTCCCCATGTGTGTTTATCCATGGAATGTGTAATATTTTGTTATGAATGGAAAAAAATCAAATGTTTGTTATGAATATGTAATGCTGGGTAAGTAAAAACTGGTGTTTTTCCTCTATACACCACCCTTATTTTATATTTGTCATTTTTCCAAATGTAGAGTTGTCTTCTAGTGGCCACAGAAAGTGAATACACCATATCTTTAATTCTTTTTTTTATCCGTAAACTGTCAACCCGCATAAAATGACTCACAAGAATTAGTATCAACACTCCTATTTTCCTCATGCTCTCTTCTAAGTTTTCTCAATGCTTTCTTTCTTTTTCCATCATTTTCTGAATCACTAGCACTTTCAAAATCATCCAGATTGATTCCATGTTCAAAATTCTCAACTTCATTTTTAGGTACATTTTCATTACTAGGACCAACCCATTCAACCTCTTTGTTAATGTTTTCAAGATATTCCTTCATGTCAACTTCAACTTCATTCATCATGGGATCCTCATCATCAATATAGTCACTATCTTCCTCATCACTATCATCTTCTTCACCATCAATGTTATCCTCTTCACTGCCCTATCCCATATCACTATCAATGTTATCCTCTTCCTCGTCACTATCATTACCTTGTCTTATATCACTACATTGTCCCATACCACTACCCTGTCTTATACCAATACCCTGACCAATATCATTACCCTGTCCTATATAACTTCCCTGACCATGTCCCATATAACTTCCCTGATCATGCTCCTTACATTCACATCACTTGCCAATGCTTGTAGGGCATAATCTAAATTATTGTTGGGTAACTTGTAATGATAATACATGATATTTTTTCTTCCATAACCTAACTGACAAATCATATCATTTAAATCAATAAATGAAAATAAATCAACATCTACCATATCAAAGTAGTTGAAAGTCCCTTTCTTGTATTGTCTGTTTGGTGGATTAGTAAAATAGCCATAATGATGAATCTTGATTGATAAAAGGTTTGGATCATTAACTGTAAAAAGCAAAACATAATTCAAGACTAGAGTTAGACCAACACATTATCCACACAAAAAACAAAACAAAATTAGGAATTCGATATAACTTACAAAACAAAATACAGAGGGTTTGTGTTTGATTTAGGTTTATGGTTAATCATTGGCATATAACCCGTATAAAGAATAGAAGAGGGACTAATTTGACCAAAATACCCTCATGTGTTAGTGCACGTGGGGTACTTAACGGGCAAAATTAACTTGGTTAGTGCTTAGGGATGATTAGTGGCGAATGTTTGTCCACTTGATGATGATTATGCTAATAGTTTGAGCTGGGGATGATAAGTGCCAGAAACTAAAAACCACAAGGATGATTTTTGCAATTTACTGTTTTAAGAATCTAAAAATTTTCAAAAAGTGTCGAGGGTGCTCGATATTCTTTTTTTACTTTGTATGTTATTATCAGATTTGTGAATATGTGTTTGTATTTTTTTAAATTTTGTGATAAGTCTAATATGTGATCATAGGTCCATATTTTATATGATTTGCTACAAGTTTTTATTACAAATACATGTACTTATAAACGCTTCGTCACAATTCACGACAACCAGATACTTCATTTATATAAATTTATGCAACCTTCGTATTTATTTTAACATTAAATAAAAGGAAATTTAAAAGCCCGCGTAACACATGGGTATTAAACTAGTGTTTTTGAAAATGATGGCAAGAAGAAATAAAAAAGGTTAAAACTAAAGTAGGTGCATGGGCCATCCATAAGAGACTTTTTTTTCTCTAATAAAACTTTAATATGTAGTTGACTCATTTAATATCCAAAGCAACTCAAGTCAAAACTAGCTAATCAATGGATTCAAGAAATGAGAGCACAAGATATAGTGTGGTGATGCTTCCATGGTTAGCCTATGGTCACATATCACCTTACCTTGAACTAGCCAAAAGACTCGCAACTAGCAACTTTCATATATATTTTTGTTCAACCTTAATCAATTTTGACTACATCAAGAAGAATCTTGCCTAAAAGTACTCGTAATTGATCGAGCTTGTTGAACTTGATTTGCCATCCTCTGCCGATCTCCCTCCCCACCACCACATCATAAATTGTCTCCCTCCACACCTTATCGACACACTAAGAGATGCTTATAAAAAATCTACTCCCTCTTTCACTACCATAGTAGGAAACCTTCGAACTCATTTGCTTATTTATGATTTTAATGCTTGGTAGGCATCAGATGTTGCTTCGTCTTTCAACGTCCCTAGTGTTCAGTTCCTTACTTTTCATGCAGCGTTCTCTTCTATGGTGCTTCATTTCTCAACCAAACCTTCATCTGAACAATACCCTTTTCTTGAAATCTGTTTTTATAGAGCAATTTTAGCAGTTTTTAACAGTCTTTTTTAGCGGCTTTTAGCCTCTTTTTTTAGCAACTTTCAATAGCTATTCATATTTTAAGCAGCCTATCATCGGGGCAATTTGAGATAAGGATAGGGGGAAACTAAAAATAAGGCCAAAATATACAATTTGTTGCACTAAAAAAAAAAATTCGCGCATTTATCGGGGGCAACGCCCCCCCTATTACTACATGGCTCCGCCACTGCTTGTAGGCATCAGATGTGCAATCGTCTTCAACGTCCCTATGTTCTTACCTTACATTATCATGCAGCGTTCTCTTCTATGGTGCTTCATTTCTCAACCAAACCTTCATCTGAACAATACCCTTTTCTTGAAATCTCTCTTTAAGATCATGACCGTAAGCGCATGATACAAAAGTTTGGTATGGTTTCATATGAAGATTCCAAGGCTACTTTATAATATTTTGAATCCATAAAAAGATCTTGTGGCATCATCTTGATTAAATCTATGAGCGAACTAGAGGGGACGTATATACACTACATGTCTCAAATTTTCAATACGAAAGTGTTGCCTATTGGTCCATTAACTCAAGAATCCCCAAAAGAAGATAACCATGAGCATACTCACATCTTCTAGTGGTTTGATTTGAAGAAAGAATCTTTGGTTATTTACATATCTTTTGGTAGTGAATATTTCTTATCTGATAACAATATAGAAGACATAGCCTTTGGTTTGGAGCTTAGTAGTGCGAGGTTCATATGGGTCATAAGGTTTTTAGAGGGAAAAAAAACTAGTGCTGCACAAGTACTTCCTTCTGGGTTCCTTGAAAGAATAGGAGAGAGGGGTATGGTTATCGAGAAATGGGTACCACAGGCCTAAATTTTGAGTCATGCAAGCATTGGTGGATGGGGTTCACTTATGGAAAGCATTCGTTATGACATTATAATAATAGCAATGCCAATGCAATATGACCAGCCATACAATGCAAGGCTTGTGGAGGCAATTAAAGTTGGGGTTGATGTTGGTAGAGATGCAGACGGGAGGTTTAAGAGGGAGGAAATTGCAATTATGGTAAGGAATATGGTGGTTGGTGGTGGGCATATGCGAGAAAAGGTTAAGGAGTTAGGTGAGATCGTCAGGAAACAAGGTGATGAAGACTTATGTATGGCGGTGATTAATAGTTTGGTCAAGCTATGTGAACCAAAAAACTAAGTATCTTAGAAACATGGAAATGTATGAATACTTGTTCATAAGAAACTTGAATCATGTATGGTTCTAAATGGTCACTTGCCTGTTTGTTTGTCTAAGAATAATCTTACGTCGCTCATTATGCTGACGGCTCACTTTCATTGTCATTGTTATTCGTATGCATTTGGATCAAACTCTTTATTGTGTATCAGTAGAATTTTTATATAAAATGTGTCATTTCTATATGGTACTTTTAAGTTCAAAGACCCTTACTACTTTTATAAGAACTAGCCGAGTACCTGGGCATAGCAACATGATTTTATAGCGGTTATCAGTTATAGTTGTGATATTCGTATTACAATACGGATCGGGATTAGGAGCGCGATTGAGAGCATGCCGCCTTATATGAGATTTTTGGGTTTTGTCCACTTGTTACAAGATTTCAAATACACTAATTGAACATCCATGGTGTAAAAAGGAAATGCAAACAAGTCTTAGTTCCTTATTTTTTTTAAACAAATACACTGCTCGCAGATTTTTACATCACCAAACCAAGAAGTAAGAGCTTCAACAAAGCCATCCTAATGTAAAGTCCATTTTTCACTTGTCTAAAATACGCAGCCCTTGGATCATCATCTACATCCACCGTTATCTGCATTAACAAAGAAAGTTATGTTGAAATTAATCAAATACTTCACCCAAGATAAAAGTGAAAAATAATCAGTTTGGAGCCACACCTTATCAAGCCTTAGGAGATGATGCATAACAACAGCATGACATTCAACACATCCTGATCAACAATATACTTTCTACGAGCTGCGTCAATAGGGATCTCTTCTTTCACCAAAACGTTCTTTCTGGATGCGGGTTTGGTACGCCACATCACACTTTGATTCCACTTCTATTAGATCGGCTGCTGATTTAGTATTTGAGATCCAACTTACATATTTCTTTTGGGTTTCGCACAATTGCAACAGTTTCGAGTATAGTTGGGTCGATTTGTGTAATGGGCCTGCAACTTTGATCTAAATTTATGCTCATGTTCCTGGTCTCAAGATAGCGGGCAGGTCTTGGCTGGTCACCGAGGATATACTCGATTGGCATGGGTTGGACTCTCTTTTTCCTTCTTTTTAGTTTTTGCTTTTGTAGTTCTAGTCTTTGCATTTTTTTGGGCCCACTACTTTTAATCATCTTATTGATAAAGTGAATGCCTTGTGTTTGTTTTTTGGTTACGGTTTTCGCTTAGTAATACATTGCCTTTGAAAAAAACTCCCTTTAACGTTAAGTACTCTTTGATGTCCTCTTAATCCACACAACATAACAAAAGTCACAACATATAAATATTTATTTAACAAATCAATGTCCTAAACTACTATAAATGTTTCTTATAAAAATGTTTAATCATTTGCTTGCTTGAATGCATACCTTCATCTTTACAACCGCAGGTGAGACAAAGTAGATCTTCACATTATTATATTTGGCAATAAGATATGCAAGTGAGCGAACTGTTCACCCATTAGAAAGATCACTATCAAGGCCTACTTTAATTCCATCTAGCTTTCCTATCTCTCTTTCAATAGTGTACACGTCAAGAAGAGCCTGTTATATATACAACAAAACAGAACCAAACACAGTAAATCCACAACTAAAGATTAGATACTAGTACGTAATAAACCTATCATAAGAGAGAAAAAGATCGCATACCTGAGTAGGGTGCTGACCTGGACCGTAACCCACACTAATAACTGGAACGTTAGCAGTCATTGTAGCTCTTCTAGTAGCACCACCTTCAAAGAGCCTGTTGATAATTATGTCTGAATACCCTTCAATAGTGTTAAAAAGCTAAATATTATTAAAATAGGTTCTTGAATCTCAATTCAAGAACAAATTATAACATATGAATCAATCTTAACAAACAAAGGTTACCACTGCTAAACAGGTGTAACCCAATTATCTAACTTGATAATTATGCTATTACAAATCAGAAACAGAAAACAATAAGATCAAGATGATCTCTAAACAAACTAGGGTTTCAAAAGAGAGAGAGAGGAGCGTGTAGAATGAGAGAAGAGAAAGCAAAGATATCTTTCTCTCTCCAAAATTTTCTTTTTATAGGCAACTTGTTAGGTCTTGTTTTATCTTGAATCACACGATATGGAATAATATAGAATATAGAGAATTAAGAGAGGAAGGCAAATATTTCATAATTTCCAAATTTTATAACAAAAGAGAAAAGGGATGGAAAGAAAGTTTGTTACAAGCATTAATCACCTAATGATGATAATGTGGCTATTTATAGGAGAGTGAGGTTGGCTTCCCTTCCTTTATTTTCCTAATTTTGCTATTTAGTCCCTAGTCTTTAGTAAATATGCTATTTTTAACTTTTAGCATATTAAACCTTATTACAAACTACTTTCTACTAAGTAAAATAAAGACGAAATACTAATAATAAATAAAACCACTTAAAGTATCATAATCGACACTTTTATGATCTTAACAATCTCCCCCTAAGGGTTGATTATTCTGGGTGTTCCCTCCTTAATCCTAGTGGTCTTCTGTTCATGTACATTTCCCACCATCTCATTTGATCATGATGCTTCAACCGTTCTTCAATCTCTTCCTCAAACAGTTGCAGGTATTCAACATCATCTTTACTAAGACTTGGAGTTATATATCCATGCTTCACATCATTGTTATAACTCTTTAACCCTTCCAAGACTCTTTTTAGTGTAGCATCACAGAACTTATGAACTTTTTGATGTCTCACCACTCTCTTCTCTTTCTTGCTGTTCTTGTATATAATGCCATACACTGGTTCAGAGATGATACAGAACATATTGTACTTCTTAATACATGGGAAAGTAAATGTTGGTGCAGTAAGATTGACCTTCTGTTGATAGCTTTCCACACCTAACTAAAAGTCATGAACTCGTTCCCAGATCACTGTGCTCTTGATGAAGACTGATAATGACCACAACAATCTAGTCTCACCATAGTCATCTACTTTGCCATGAACAATTAGCAGATACATATCCTCAATATCATTCTTGATGAGGTTCTTGTAATCTGACTCTATAATTGACACTATGCTACCATTTGCTCTTCTTGCAACAATCTCTGTTATAAACTTGTGCTCATGTCCTAGTTCCCAATAAGTCTTGATGATTTAAACAATCTTTGAATTTAAGTAGATTTCTTCCTTTGGCTTTCCTGGTGCTCTTTGTTTATTAATGTAGAAGATCTTTACATGTGGATTCTTCTAGTGTTTGACATTGTATCGAGCATAAAGATTAAACTTTTTCACATATTTATCTACCCATCTGGAAGTTCTTTCTTCAATATCATCCTCAGGAAAGATAACTGTAAGAAACTTATGAAGAGACATCACAATCTTCTCAGGTCATGAGCTTCCTTTCTTTAGGTATAGTAGGTCTTGATTAACCAGAGATAGTGCAGGAGCTTTAGGATATCTTTGGCAACTTTGAACGACTGGAGTAGGCCTATGTGGATATGGTGAGACTAAGATTTCTCAACACTGATCAATATCTTTGCCACATCCGCTTGGCTCTGTTGTCTTTCCATTATAAGCCCCTATGCAACATATAGTGGAACTTGTGTCTTGAGAAGTCCCTTAATTCGATCATCTACCATTTTAGGCAACGACTCTTCCATGATATCTTGAAGATGTTGAGCAAGTACATTGAACTTCCTTCTTGGCATGAACCTTATCTTTAGATGTTCAAACAAATAGCCGTAGTGTCCTTGTAACTCATCAAAGAAACTCTTGTATCGTTTAAAGTGCCCGTGCTTGGGTTTGAACAATGATAAGAGGCGGTTTGTTGCAGATAGTTTGGATTTTAAGGAAGATGATGATGGTGTTGGAGATGAAGGTGGTGGATCATTGACCGTCAATTCCTAGAGTTTCTCAGTATCCGAAGATATGCGAGTAAAATAAATCCTAGGTGATCTAATTGTTGTGGGGGATGGTGTACTCCTAGACTCCTCTCCATGCTTCCCTTTTTCCCTTCTTTTCAACTTAAAATCATCCTCTGCTGACTCTTCCTCTTCTTCATTAACATTGATTGGTTGTACTTCAGCAGTTATCTCCACCTCCAGACTTTCCTTATCACTCTTATGCTCTAACCTAGTGCCGGGATCAATTGGATTATCATTTTGCCTAATGGTAGAACTATCAACGCTCAAAACATTTGCTACATTCTCCATTCCATCAACTAATTTCTTAATCTCCTTAGCAATCAAGTGCTCCTTGACTTTTTGAACATTTTGCTTTACTTCAAGCTCATCATGACTTTTCTATTCTGCAAGACTTAATTGAATTGTATCTTGTAAGATTAAATCGTCAGCCTCATCAGTAGTTGGGATTGGGTGTAGGAGGAGTAAGTCCGATGATTGATTATCGTGGAGATATAGGTACGAGTCTAGACTGGACAATTGACTTTCCATGTGATTGCACTTGACTCCGTCCTTCATCCTTCAAGAGGTTAGGTGACCTAGGGGCGCTAGTTGACCCTATGTTTCCCTGGGTAAGAGTCACGATTGGTGTGACTGGATCGTAGGAAGATCTACCCCGAACACCACAACATACATCTGATAGTTCTCTGTAAGCTTAATCTCATCAGTTATCATCCAACTCAGAATCTTCATTCCATTCCAACGGCCATGTCCTTAAGGTTCCCCTTGAATGAATATTCTTAACCATATGTGGCGCATCTCGGGTCTAAATTGTTTAAATACTTATCCCGAGCTCTGCGAGAATGTCCACGTGGGGAATGCAGTCATGTAAGTCAAACACTATACGATTTGTAACATGAGAATAATGAATCGAAAGTTGATAGATGTTCGAGGTGGATATGTGCAATCCTTCCCAATAGCAAGTCTGCATACTCAACATGTAAAGTATGTTGACAAAACAAAACAACATATGCAATGATCTGTAAAGGGTGGTTGCTCAAACCCATGACTCCTGATGTCAATACCTCTTGAAATACATCTTGCACAAAGGGAAAAGGCGAATAGAGTGTCTGCCACTGGTTGATATGTGACCATGGAAAGTCTTTGCAGTTAGATATTGAGAACTCAATTCCTCCAGATTAAAACCAAGATCATTTATATAAAATGGAACCATCTCTGAGAGCTTTGGTGCAGCAACAAATTGTGCATGATTGTTGTCGGTGGCTTGAGGCAGCTGGAATATTGTCTAGAAATCTTAAAGAGACAGAGTGAGCTCTTTCCTGTCAAGCATAAACAAAAGCCTATACTTTGATCCATCTTCCTTCAAAGTATGCTAGAACTTCCCCAAGTATATCCATGGTATTGATAAAGAAGCAGCAATGCCGAATCTGAGTGGATGGTTCTGAAGAATGTTTGCTAGGATTTTGCTTTCATTTGGACACAATGGGTTGTCAAGATCCATCTTCTTGTTGGCATCCATAAGAGCATATAGCTTGTTGGGTGGACACAATTCGTCTTGGTGAACATCAGCTTGTCTTTGTGGTTGTGTCATGATGAATTCTGGATGATTGATGACAAAGTGTTAGATAACAAACAATTTATATGACTTTTTTGTCTCTTTCCACTATGTCTGTTTTTATATGTTCTGATAATTCTTTTTGAACATATCTTTGATCAGTTTGTTTCTCATGTGCTTTTTCTAGCACATGCCATATGCTTTATTCACATTTTTCTTTTTCTCTTTTTGTGTGTTTTGGCATTTCTTTTTCAAACACACTTTAAATTTTCTTTTTCGCGTATGGTTTTTGTCTCTCTTTCTGTTTAGAATATCCTCACCAGAAATTCTTTGTGAAATGATACTCTTTCAAGAATTGTGAAGATTCTCTTTGATTTTTGAATAAGACTTTATTTTGAAACATTCAAGAGAAATTATTCAAATTCTTAAAACTTTTTGGGAAAGAGTACCATTTTTGACACAATACATAAATTTGAGAACCTTTTCAAAAATCATTTGTGCAAAATCATTTGTTTTTTATAACATAGAATCAGTCAAACCCAATTCATCAACTGAATGGTCACTAAGTCACTCACTCCTCATTATTTTCATTACAGAAAATGGTCAAAACCGAACATGACTTAGACCACTTAAACAATTGATAATTGAATTATCAGACTCTAGTTATTTTTAAATTCTTCATTTTGCTTCTTGTGATGAATCTTATACCATGAAAACAAACACATCTAATTCGTGTCAAACGGTATGTTCACTACAGCTCCATCACTCCTTCATTCTGTTTCTCAATTGAAGGAGGCAGGAGGGAAAAAGGGGGGACGGGGGAAGAAGGGTAGAGAAGGGAGGGGCTAGGGCAGGGAGTAAGGGAGAATGGAGAAGCAGGGATCTAGCACCCTAGGGGCAAGACAGGGGACTTTAGGGGGAAAGAGTTGGGATTAGCAGGGCAGAGGGTGCTAGATGAGGGGGAAGGGGGCGGGAGTGCAGGCAGAGGGAGAAATGAGTAAAGGAAGAGTATGGCCAGCGAGAAGCGCAGGGACAAGGAGCTAGAGGGCAAGGTGACAGGGCAAGAGAACCACCCAGGGCGCAGGCAAGCAGAAAGAGAAGAGGATGAACAGAAGGAATAGGGGAGGGGAGGGAGGGGGGATACAGCAAGGGTGATTGGGGGGGGCACAGGGCAGGAGGGACTACCCATTGGGGTGGAGGAGGACGTGCATGCTTAAGGGCAGATCGGAGTGAACAGGAGGTGTGCAGGAGAAGGGGCAGACAAGGGCAGAGAGGGGACAGTAGAGAGGGAGCAGGGGGGAGGGGGGGGAGGTACAAGCACCAGTGGAAGGACAGAGAGAGGAGAGTGGGGGCAGGGGGAAGAGCAGATCAGGGCGGAGCAGGGAGGGGGAGGTTAGAAAACAGGGGGGGTACCAGGTAGTAGGAGGAGGGAGCAAGAGAAAAGGAGCAGAGAAAGGGGGCAGAGGAAGTGCAACAGCCGGGTGCGGAGGGCTCTAGAGCCAGGCAAGGGGGGGAAGGCAGGGCAGGAGGGAAAAGAGAAAGATCAGGGAGGACAGTGGGTAGAAGGGGAGGGTGGGGGGGCGAGAAATGAGCAGAGCAGGAGGAGGGAAGAGGGGGACTATGGCTTGAGATATGAGGCAATAAGGGTTGTGGGATATAACAGTGTAGCATGATGAGAGAGGGGAGGAGGGGGCAGTAGGGACAAGGGGATGAGGGTCTAGGGCGCTAAGAAGGGAGGTGAAATATCAGTAGAGAATGGAGAAGATGGGTGATGAATGGGTAGAAGAGGGGGGATGGCAGGGCACGTTAGTGCAAGGGCCAGAGAGGAGGGGGACGAGAGGGCAAGAGGAAGAGACTACAGGGGAAGACAGTTTGTGCAGACAGGGAGGGAGTGATAGCTTGGGGAGGTCAAGACGGGGTAAGGGCTTGCTCGGTAAAGAGCTTGATGAGGGAAGCGGTGAGCAAGAGCGGGAAGGGCCCACAACAGAACGTAAGAGAGAAGGGAAAGAGGGGGGTAAAGAACTAAGGTAAACACCAAGCCAGGTAGGAGTGAAAGGTAGAGGGGGGGGCAGAGAGCCAGATAAGGGGGGATTCAGAAGAGGGAAAGTGGAGCTGGCCAGGGGGCAATAGAGGCCAGGGCAGCAGAGGGGAGGGGAGGGAAAGAACGGCTTAAGAGGAGAGAAACAGGGGTGCAACCCCAGAGCTGTGCCAGGGATAGGCCAGTTAGGGACAGCATGAGGATGGGGCAGGAGCACAGAAGTAGGGGGCCCAAGTAGTTGGGAAGAGGCAGTAGGGGGGTAGGGGAGGAAGGAAAGGCAGAAGGGGGCATGTGAGAGTGGGTGGGAGGGCAAAAGGGAGACTGCAGGAAGTGCGCCTAACTAAGAGAGGGGACGAAGTTGGATAAAGATGGGAGGCGAAGTGGATATGTGGAAGAAGGAAGGGAGCAGAAGCACTTCTACAGATAGGGGGCAGATCAAGGGGAGGGAACATTGAGTGGAGAGAAGGGAGGGGCAGCAGGGAGGGGCAAGGAGTGTGTGCAACAGTTTGCAGATAAGGGAGGGGGGGCTCACTAGGGAAGGGAAAAATAGGAACAAGGGAAAAGCATTTGGGCAGAGCAGAGGGGAGGGGAAAAAAGGGGAGGCAGGCTAGGAAGAAATAGGGAGGCAAGGCATAGAGGCCGTGCTTTTGCCCAGGAAGGAGAAGAGACTGCAAAGAAGAAAAACCAACAGGGAGAGCAGGGAGGAGGCAGGGAAGGGAGGGAATAGAGGGAAGGGAGGGCGAGGAAATGATACTCTTTCAAGAATTGTGAAGATTCTCTTTGATTTTTGAATAAGACTTTATTTTGAAACATTCAAGAGAAATCATTCAAATTCTTAAAACTTTTTGGGAAAGAGTACCATTTTTGACACAATACATAAATTTGAGAACCTTTTCAAAAATCATTTGTGCAAAATCATTTGTTTTTTATAACATAGAATCAGTCAAACCCAATTCATCAATTGAATGGTCACTAAGTCACTCACTCCTCATTATTTTCATTACAGAAAATGGTCAAAACCGAACATGACTTAGACCACTTAAACAATTGATAATTGAATTATCAGACTCTAGTTATTTTTAAATTCTTCATTTTGCTTCTTGTGATGAATCTTATACCATGAAAACAAACACATCTAATTCGTCAACTGAATGGTCACTAAGTCACTCACTCCTCATTCTGTTCAATGCAGAAAATGGTCGTAACCAGACATGACTTAGACCATTTAAACAATTGAGAATAGACATTCAACTTCACATGAGATACTGATCTTGTTTTTACAGATATTCGAGCTTTAGACAACACATTCAGACATTTATCATTAGCACATACTAAAACTAGTAAGCCCCCCCTAAAAAAATTTGTGCGTTTAGCAACAAATTTAACACTTCCGAAATTGAAAGTTGACTTTTGCAAGTTTGACTTCCGAATTTTGACTTTTTTATACTTTTGAATTTTTGTCTCTTCCGAGTTTGATCTTTTCAAATCTAACTTGTTGAGAATGAATTCGTTGGTAACGTTTTTTAACAAATTCGATTTAATTCAGCCTTAACAAGTCCATTCTGATCTGTATTAGTCATATATACTTTTAACAAATTCGGAAAACTTCTGAGTTTTGACCATCGTGTCGAATTTGAACTTTTTGGAGCTTAACCAGTTTATCTCACAATTAATCATACACACATACTATTATTAGCATTATTAAGCCTAAATCTATCATTAATTTTGAAAAACCCTAAGTTAGGAAACCCTAATACGTATCGAATTTAAATTCGATCACAAAAAACCTCAAAGATCCTTTTCCAAACCTTGATAAACG
>BQNB010151612.1:1209-15878 GCA_026074375.1 Tanacetum coccineum | reverse complement strand
TTACATTTATCATGGATCTTATTAGAATTGAGCTTTTGGAAGGGGATCTTAACTTGGAAGAGATCCCAAGGACTTTACCCAAGCTTATCTAATAAGATAAGGAGCTTGAAGCTGCCCTATTTGGGAACCTCTTGTTTAGCTAGAGGAGTTTGTAAGTTTCTCTTTCATTTCCTTTAATTCTAGCTTTAAATAATGATATCATTGCTTTTTATATTTAGATCTGCTCATTTGCTTATTCTCTTTGCTTATTAGTGCTTGGGAGGTGATATGCACACCACACAAATTGATGTGCACACCACAAAATCACATGTGTGATGCATATGGTACAACACCACATATGCATTTTTGTGGTGTGCACATCACTTTGTGTGGTGTGCATATCAACTCCCTTAGTGCTTGTTTGAGTTTTATCTAGCTAAATCATCTTAGTTGTTTATCTGTTTTCAACTTTCTTAGTTTAAATCTTAGACTTTCATACCTATTGTCTTAAAAACCTCTAAAAAAACCAAAAATTTAGTAAAGTAGCTTAAGTCTTAGATTATTGCTTATTTAGTTGTTAAATCATGCTTATTAAAGTAATTTTAATCTGTTAATTGTCTGGTATTAAGCACTTGTTTACTAGATTTCAAAGTAGTAGCTTAATCATAAATGTCTTAGTCTTAAAGTGGTGTTTGGTTTAAGCTAGTTTGCCCTCTAAAAGTCAAATGCAGTTTGTGATTTCTTTTTGATAGTTTGATTATCATCATTGATGAGGTTTTGAGTAGATTTGAGGTTTTAGTTTAAGCTATTAATGATTTTATGGCTTAATAAGAACAACCCGTGCACCAGGGGATTTTTTCCTTTGATTTTACTTGTGAAATTCTGATCTAAAGCCCTCCAAGGCTTAGATCTTGCTTGGACTTTGTTTAAACACTCTATTTGAGTGTGTTTTAGTGCAGTGTTTCCCTTAGGAAACCTGCATTTTCGTTTTGCATTGTGCAAAAGTGCACCAGTACTAACAATAAGTTAGTACTGCTACCAGTACTAACAAAAGTTAGTACTGCTACCTTTGGCTTAATTTTTAGCTGAGTAAAAGTAGGATTTAGGTTTTTAAATTCAAGTTAGAAGTAATCTAGATATAGCTTAATATGGTTTAGGTTTTTATTTTTAATTTACTGCTTATCTTCTTAAGCTTATTCAGCTGTTAAAATAAGGAACTCTGCACTACCAGTACAAAAAAAAGTTAGTACTGCTGAAACTTTACACTAACGGTACTAACAAAAGTTAGTACTGCTGAGTCTTAAGCCCCAAATTAAGCCATCAAAGTTAGGATTTAATAGCTTATCTTTTAGCATTTTAAAGTCTAGTTATAGCTTAATATAGAATAAGTCTTAGATTACATTTTCTAGCTTATTTACATAGCTTATTTTTGCTGTCAAAAAGTTAAAAAACCAAAAACAGTACTTAGGAATTTTAAGGTTTTAATTTGTTAATCTAGCTTATGGGTCTAGATTTTAGAGCTTAATTAGATAGATTATAAGTAGTTTTAATACGTCCTTAAAGATTTAGAGTCTAGTTTAGCTTCTAAAGCTTTTAAGCTCATTTGGATTTTGTACTAATTTGCTTATTTTCTGAGTTTGCTTGGTTCATTCTCAATTTCAGTTGATTTAAAGTACTTCTAGCTTAGATTTCTTTGCATTCATAGATAAAGCATTTCATAAGCCTCTTAGAACACTTTTCCTTTTTCACATTAAGCTTAATTTGAGCTTATTATAGCTGTTTTAGTAAAACATAGCCCAAACCCCTAGTTTCTGTAACAGCTTATTAAGAAGCTCTTTTTAGAGCTTATCTTTGAGTTTCAGACCATAGTGCTTTTGTTAAAGTTGTTCTCCCTAGCTTCCTTTACAACTTTGCTCTTTTAAGTTTTTAGTGATAAGCACTTTTAGAATTTAAGCTTATAATTGGACTTAGTTTGTTGTCGGGGTAAGTCCTCAGGGACCATTCCTGTAGTTTTTCAATTTTAGTTGTTTTACAGTTAGTCCTTGCCTGTTAAATGTTTTAGCCCGTTAGTCCTTAAGTCTTTTTCACAGTTAGTCCCTGAGTTAAGTTTAATTAGGTTTATTAAGTTTTAATTAATAATTAGGGTTAAGTTTTAATTAGTTTAATTAAACTTTTATAAAAAGATAAAAATTAGGGCTATTATTTTTAATAATTTTCGGCAACTTTTCTTTATTTAGTGAAATTTTAGTTTACATTTTAGGGATTTAAAATTAGTTTATTTGCTTAATTGTCATTATTTGTTGCTTCTTAATTTCGTAGTTATAGCTTATCCAAAATATCTTTGCTCCATTCAAATCAGGATCCGAACCTAAACGTGGTTTCAATTTCACTAGTCATTGGGGAAACGACCCGGGTGATCATACTTGCCCGGTCAAACATACGTATATTATATATATTATATTATTTTTGTAAGTTTTAACTCTTTACCTTAGTTTAAGGTGAATAGTTGGAATTTACCTAAGTAGTGTTTTTATTATATATTTTATAGGTACGTAAGACTGCAATCAGTTAGTTAGTTGCTTAATATGAAAAGTACAAAAAAATGAGAAAAAAGGAAAAATACAAAAATATTAGTGGTAGTTAGTATAAATTTCGATTTAGAAAGTTTCAAATTATTTTTATAATTCAAAAATCCCAAAAAATCAAAAAATATAAAAATAAAAAAAAAATATTTTCCCTTTTCTTTTTAGTATAAGTAAAAAGATAAAAAAAAAATAGAAAAATCAAAAATAATAAAAAAAAAATCTACCTTTTAATAACGAAATAAAAAATCATCAATTGGTGTAACAATAACAAAAAGTATAGACATTCTCAACGGATGTGTTATCATTTCAATTTTCCGTGAACTGACATGTTGGTTCCCAAATCGAACTAAAGATTTAACACTTGACTTTTGTGTCCTACCAAGTACAGCTCACCTGAAAAGAAAATTTTCAAGAGCACCGTGAAGTAGTTTATAATTTGGTTTAAGTTCTTTCGTTAACCGTGTAAAATTCCATCAAAAAAAAAATATAAACAACATACTATTTGTGTAAAGTTTTATGCTATTTAATTTTTTAGTTTTTCTTTTTATGCGACACGGAAGGAATTCTCGTTCCAATCTCGAATACGTCGACAAAATCATCCGGTTGAACCAATTGTTTGAACAAAAACGATGTCCAATGGCCGATAATCGAACAATGGCCCAAATGTTCCAACAAGACCGATAGAAGGTATGAAGATGCTATAAGTAATTCCACCAATCAATGCTAAACAATTTCGAGCTTTAAGCAACCTTATAATCAATCTTGTGCAGAAGTAATAAGTTTTACGGGTAAGACTAGACCCTCACAATCACCTTGCGATTTTTTAATCAGGTCACTTCACAGATCACCGATTATGACAACCAGAAGTTTCCCGAACACTATCGTTTAAGCTTTTGCTTTTTCCCCCTAGCCCATATTATTCACTACAAGACGGTGTAATGCCCAGAGATTGGTTAGACAAGGAACCTCCTAATCAATTCTCACATGGGACGACCTTGTTTCAAAATTCATAAAATCCATAAACATCCCACCCTCAAAAACCACTTACTATCGGAATAGAATCATTTGATCATTTTATCAAAAACCAAACGAAGCCTATTTAACGAAGCATGGGAACGTTTTAAATGCTCTCCTTCGTCAATGGTCCTCCCCATGGCTATCTTCGGAACTCACCAACTCGATACTTTTTACAATTCTATTGAATTCAAACATCAAGATGCTAGATACTGCAGCAGGTGGCAATTTCTTGACAAAAGCCTCAAAGAGGTTTTAGCGATTATTGACAGCAAGTCAAAAGTTCGTTACACTTAGAAACGTGCTAATGATTCAAGAGTATGTACGGATGCTCCTCTTTCCAATCTAATTCTTACTTTCTAATAATTCATTCGATAAGCTACCAATAGCCGCTTTCTCTTAGGTATAAGAGATGACTATAAGATGAACCAAATGTTAATCAAATGAAAGCATTAGTTGATACCAGCCTGCAACCATTCAAAAGCAGTTGAGTGAATTTGTGTCACTTGTGGAACACACACCGAATTTTTTAACCATTGTCCGTTAACTCGAGGTGGAAACGATTTTCCCGTTTTTCATGACAACCTCCAACAATTTCAACAAACCGCAGCTGTTGGTAATTTTCTCCAAAGAAACCAACCTTCCAATTTGGCAAGTCAAATGAAACCACCGGGTTTCAATCAACCGAATGTCCAAACCAACCAAAACCGTTATCAAGGAACCAATTCTAACTTCAACCAAAACCGTGGAGGAAACTTTAATCAAAACCGTCAAAACAACCAAAACCAAGTTTATCAAGCTCCACCATACCAAACACCAATCAATCAAGTTTTACCTTACCAACCTCCAACAAATAGTGTTTTGAAAACAGATTTTGAAAGCTATGTCAAAGCAAACGATGCAATATTGAAGAATGTGCAAAATCAAAATCAAGGATTGCAAAATCAAATGGCAAATGTTACAAGTTTGTTAACAAGCCTTTGCACCAAGTTTGATGATTTAGGCAATACCAACCAAACTTCAAGTTCAAGTTCTTTACCTAGCAATACCATTCCAAACCCAAGAAATGAAGCCAAGGCAATTACCACTCGTAGTGGTGCCTCATACGATGGACCTCCGATTCCACCGCCGGTGGTGGAAAAGGAAAGTGAGGTGACAAAGGATACGGAGCTACCGAGCACCGAAGACATCCAACCTCCTCCATTCGTCCAAGAACATACCAAAGACAAAGAACCAATCGAAGAACCTTCTTTCGTTGCTAACAAAGCCAAACCTAATTTACCTTACCCATCGAGACTCAATAAACAAAAGATTCGTGAAAAGGATGATATCCTAGCTTCAAAGTTTATGGAAATCTTCCGTGTATATCTCACTGATCTAATTTCGCGAAGCTCTCATTTCATATGCCAAAGTTTGCTCCAATTTTACAAAAAGAATGTTAAATAACTAGACAAGTTATTGAGGTTAACGCAAAACATTGTGCAACACCAGTTGATTAAAAATTGTAGTGCGGTTATGTCTTAAAAAAAAAGGTGTTGGGTTAGGGTAGTGTTCTTCCAAAAAGCAGTGACCCTCGTCGATTTAATCAATTCCAATGTGATTTTTTCAGAGTTCGATAATTACTTACCCTTGCCGATTTAGGGCTATATCAATCTTATGCCTTTATACATCTGAAAAAGCTTCAACTCTCAGCTAACCGAAACAAAAGTGGTTTTAGAATTAGCCGAGAAAATAGAAAGCCGCGGAGAAAGAACCGAGAAAAGGAAATAAAAAGACCCGAATGCGTAGTTGGCGGTGGGGGGGGGGGGGGGACGAAATGTATTGTGGTGAGAGACCATAGTACAAATTTTCCAAACCAAACCGGTGTAGCTGAAATGTTTTTGTCAAAGTTAGGAAAATTTACTTCCCGCCGACTTTGTTGTGCGTGATTTTATAGCCGATCCTCGAGTACCATTGATACTCTATGGCGATGACCCTTTCTTAGGACGGCTCAAAATCTGTTAATCGATGTTTACGAAGGAGAATTCTCTTAGTAAAGATATCAATCATTAACCTTAAATGTGGTGATGCACCTTCCATTCATACAACAATCTCGAATCATTGAAGAAGGTTTGATTCTAATCATGTCACTTGTGAAGAGTAACTCACAAGAAGTACTTGGATTATCGATTCCGTTGCTTTACAACAAATCCTTCTCGCGTACTTTCGATCCGAATAGTTTCTACTTCATCTCCAACACTTACTCCGTTTGATGAAAGCGATTTTCTACTCTTTGAAGAAGCCGATGCTTTTATAGCAATCGATGATGAACCAGTTTCACCAGTTTTCAATGCTACGTACTACGATCCCGAGGGTGACATTCTCATTCTCGAGGCACTTCTCAACAATGATCCATTACCTCAACCAAACCAAGAAGATTACTTACCTGGAATTAAAAAAGATCTTAAGGTTGTTGAACCACAGAAGTCTTTAGTCGAAAAAATGCTATTTCTTAGACCCAAAAGTTAAATTTCCGAAGATCGAGCTTAAAGAGTTACTCCGCATCTCGAGTATGCGTTCTTAGAGGAAAATAACAAACTTCCAGTCATAATTTCAAAAGATTTGAGCCAAGATGAAAAGACCTCACTCATTAATGTTTTGAAAAACCGAAAACAAGCAATTGCTTGGAAACTTTCTGATATCCGAGGCATAGATCCAGAGTTTTGCTCACACAAAATCCTTTTAGAAGATGATTACGAACCTTTAGTCCAACATCAAAGGAGGGTTAACCCTAAAAAACCACTATGTTCCCATCAAGAAAGAATAAAAAACTTCTACCGCGGGATTGATTTATCCGATCTCGGATAGTCCATGGGTTAGTCCAGTCCATTGTGTTCCTAAAAAAGGTGGTATGACCGTTGTCACAAACGAAGAAAATGAGCTGGTGCCTACAAGATTAGTCACGGGATGGAGAGTTTGCATCGATTATCGAAAGTTAAACGAAGCAACTTGTAAAGACCATTTTCCGTTACCATTCATGGACCAAATGTTAGAGCGATTAGCCGGCAATGAATTTTATTGTTTCTTAGATGGAATTTTAGGGTATTTTCAAATCCCAATTGATCCTAAAGATCAAGAGAAAACTACTTTCACGTGCCCATACGGAACTTTTGCGTACTGTCGTATGCCATTCGGTTTGTGCAATGCTCCCGGAACTTTTCAACGTTGCATGATGGCCATTTTTCACGACATGATAGAAAAAACGATAGAGGTCTTTATGGACGATTTTTTAGTTTTCGGAGATTCTTTTTCCTCGTGTCTTGCCAATTTAGATAGAATGCTTAAAAGGTGTGAAGACACCAAATTAGCACTAAATTGGGAAAAGAGCCATTTCAATCTCTCTGACCCTGTCAATACACCAATGGTGGATCGATTGAAACTGGACGAGGATCTCATGGGGATTCCAGTTGACCAACCTCGATTTAGAGGAATGGTTGGCTCCCTAATGTACCTTACAGCCAGTAGACCCGACCTTGTATTCGCCGTATGCATGTGTGCTAGATATCAGGCTAAGCCTACCAAAAAGCACTTTGAAGCTATCAAACGTGTCTTTCGGTACTTGAAAGGAACCATTAACATGGGTCTTTGGTATCCAAAAGACAACGCCATGTCACTAACAGCTTATGCAGATGCGGATCATGCAGGATGTCAAGATTCAAGAAGAAGTACATCGGGAAGTGCTCAGTTTCTTAGAGATAGATTGGTTAGATGGTCATCAAAGAAGCAAAGAAGCACTGCAATATCAACTACAAAGACTGAATACATTGCCATGTCTGGATGTTGTGCTCAAATCCTTTAGATGTGATCACAGCTCAAAGACTACAAATTTGACTTCAATAAAATTCCTCTGTACTGTGATAACAAGAGTGCTATTGCTCTTTGCTGTAACAAGCCCCAACAAAGCCCAAAAGCCTAAATCGTTAAGTCTTTTAACACCAAAAGGACTAACCATGCAATAACTCTTATCACTTTGAGGGACCATTTCTGCCAATCCCTTAAACCCTTATCACACCACAAGGACGATTCATGAAATACTAATATACATCTTGAGGGGCTTGTTTTGCCAAACCACCAAACATTTACCCTGCACCAAATCAAACTACTGTACATCTCTTCCACTACCCGCCAAAATGCTCCAACACTATTCCCCTTTCTTCTCCACTTTGTCTACACACCTCCACACCTTATCCCACTACACAAACCAACAAAATCCACCTTGGTAATCCTTAGAGCCCCTATTATGATCAAGAATTGAGGACAAGAAATCAATGGTGATGATCATATAACTTGGGCACTACTCCAAAATTGATGGCCAAGATTGCCTTTTGAAGGCTCTCACACAACAAGCACACCCGCAGAAGCTCTCCCAAAGAAAGCACAAGACCTAGAACCTTTATTAGCTTAGTATAAATAGACACATTTAAGCAACTTGTGGGCAAAGAAGGTTTTTTCACCTAGTTTAATTTTCAGCTTATTTTTAAGTCATTTAAATCATTGTCTTTCAATTTCCAAGTCATGTAACCTTTTTAGTATTAATGAAAATTTGAAGTTTTTAAGTCTACTTTTGAATTCCTGTTTTTCCTTTGTTAAAAGCCTCTTATAAGCTCTTATTTAGACATTTAATCAACCTGTTTTTAACTTAAACATAAAGTACTTAAGAAAATTTTACAAAAAACAAAAAAAAAAATTCACTCCCTAAAATACCACAGCTTATTTATGGATGATAAGCCAAACTTGGATGGGCTTATGGACTAGCTTATCTTTTGACAAGCTTGTAGATTAGCTTATTTATAAGCTTGTTTGCCCTGTTTAAGCAAGGACTTTTGTAAGTTCTATTTTCTTTATTTTCTTGCATTTTACTGTAGCATTGCTTATTTATGCTTATATTTGCTTATTTATGTTTGCTTATGATGTTTAGTGCTTATTATGCTTGTTTTGTAGTTTAGAGATCATTTGTTTGAGTTTTCTTATAATATGTCACTTTAAGCTTATAAACTATCACAATCTGTTTTAGCTTATTTGATTGCTTATTAGTTGTTTAAATATGCTTAATATTGCTTATTAGTCTTGTTAATCATCTGGTCTTTGCAAAGTTTTGGCTTAAATAGCTTCTATCTAGTTAAAAATACCAATTCAGAATTTAAAGGGGTGTTTGGTTTAGCTGTTTTTGAAGGTCAAAATTGGTCAAAATGAGTTATGTCTTTTGGTTCAATTTAGTTTAGCTTAGATTAGTCTTAAAATCCTGTTTGTTTGAGCTTTTTTTTTTAAATCTTAAAATCAAGTTCTCATGATTATTGTGTTTGAATCTGTGAGTGTTGGTTGTGAATCATGTTCTTATTGTTTGATCTTGGCTTATTTGATTTAAGTGTTCATTTTGAGTATGTTTAAGTGTTAAAATAGGTTAGAAACCATAAGCTTAAAGTCTGGCATGTTGTTTGCATTTTGTCCTGTCTGTCAAAAAATTAGCTAAGTGTTTTACAATTTTTTGAGAGAAATTGTCTTTCCATTTGCTTTTCATCTAAGGCTTATTGGTGAATAATTCAAACTCTCTTTTGATTATTGATATGTGTTCTTTGAGGTCCAAAGTTAAGCTGTTTGTGGGTTATAAGTTCATAAGGTTCTGGTTGTTAGCTTATTTTTAAGCTCAAAAGCTTGGTTTTGTTAAGATTGCAAAATTTTTTCTAAGTGTTGAATCTGTGTGAACTACCTTTTTCATTAAGCTTTTTAAGGGCTTATTTGAATTTCAAACTCCTTTTTGAAAGTGGTTTTAAGTAGCTTTTTGGGCCGATGTTTTTTAAGTTGATATAGTGCCAAGGCCAATAAGGATCCTTTTTCTACCCAGCTTAAAAATAAGCTAGAAAAGTCCTCCCTTAGGCTGTTTGCTTAATAGTTTGGCAAAAAGCTTATTTGCTTATTTGAGCCTCTCAACTTATTGCATTTGCTTAATTTAGGTTTAGTTTAGCTTATTAGGTTAGTTTAAGTCTATTTTAGCTTATTTCCTTCAGTTTAGAGCTTATTTAAGCTTATTTGCATTGTAGCTTAAAAATCTTAAGTTTTATAGCTTTTTAAGTATTCTATCTTTCTAGCTTATTTTAGTTGCTTATTTTTGTTCAAATATGCTTATTAGGTGTTAGTTTAAGTTTCCTGTCCGAGCTTTTTCCCTTTTTGGATAACTTTGAGTTGCTTAAAATGCTTAACAATTAGCCATTTTAAGACTTTAGTGTAAAAAATGCTTTTACTGTCAACTTTTCAGCTTATTTCCGTGCTTAATTGTGGCTTATATAAAAAGTGGTTTTGTAAAAGTTTCTTATTTTTAAGTCTTCTAAATTTTGTAAAAAAAATAGAAAACAAAAACGTTTAGGATTAGGGGAAGCCCCAGGTGAGCAGGGCTCGAACCCGGGACCTCTACCCACTCACCAAACGTTTTAACACCAACACACACTACCACTCGCCCTTGGGTCTTTTTCGGTTTTAACTTGCAATATTAATTAGTTATACACGTTTTGAGCCCTTTTGGTTAATAAGCTGTTTTAGCTTATTTAACAGCTTATTTGATAAGCTGTTTTCTCCACCTTATTTTTATTAAATTCTTCACTGTTCAAATGCACTTTTCAGGATTTTTTCAGAATTTTTATAATTAGTTTAGTATTTTTAATCATTTAATTTCATTAAAATCGTTTTTAATTCATAAAAAATTATAAAAAACAAAAAAATTATTCTTTTTTAGAAAAATTTTTCTTTTAACATTTAGGACTTAGGAAAATTAGATTTGCTTTCGTATTTGATTTTTTAAAGAACGGGATTGAATCTCGTTCACGTTTTTCGTGTTTTTAAGCTTAAATCACTTTCGTTTTTGGTCTAGTTTTCTTAGTTCTTAACTTTTAGTTAATTAGGACTTATAAAAGTCAAAAAGATCATTTTAGGACTTAATTTTGATAATTTAAGGTTTTTAGGTCGCGTTTTTAGGATTCCCCGTTTTGCGTTTTTTATTTAAAATAGTTTTGCCTTAATTGTTTTTAAGTGTTTGCATTAATTTTCCTATAGTTTTAGCAAACCAATCTAAATCTTGTTCCATTCAAGCATCGATTATCAAAACGACTCTCGACTTTCAATTGCATTCCTCGTTAGGGATAACGAACCGGGAATCATACTTCCGGATTTTCTATATTGAGGTTTTTGACTCTTATTATATATTTATATATTTATTATATTTAATATATATAAAGGGTTGAGTATCTCATTGTCATCGGCTATTCGACAGCAAAGCTAACGTCTAAAGTATCGGGGGTTATATCAAGCAAATTACTAAAATTAGTCGACACGAAACTTCTATCGGCGCCCGAATCGAATATCATAGAAGTATAATGGTTATTGAGAAGAAATGTACCCTTGACGACATTTGAATCGGGGTTAGCGTCTCCTCCCCCTAGCACATATGCTTTTCCTCTTGCTTCATTAACACCATTCTTGTTTCCAGCCTTGTTTCCATGATTTTGACCTTTTAGCTTTGGGCAATCACTCCTGTAGTGTCCTTGCCTTCCACACTCGAAACAAGTTAAAACTCTCTGATTCACTACTTGACCCCTCTGAGTAGAAGTAGTGGAATTTGTGACCTTACAATCCCGGGTCAAATGCCCAACCTTGTTACACTTCCCACATCTCACAGTGCAAGGCCCTTCATGATGAAGCTTACACTTGTTGCAGAGAGGCAACAGTCTATTATATGGTTTTCTCTCATTGTTGCCAGCAGTATATGCTATCGCCACATTATAACCTCTAACATTTAGCCTTTTGAATGGTGGCTGTTGTCCACGGTTGTCTCTCTGATTGACCTCTAATTTTCTTTTGTTCTCAGCATTTTTCACAGCATATCCCTTTAACTTTTGGTCCATTAAGTTGTTAGTAATTCGAACAGCATCTTGCAGTCTTGTAGGTTCAGCAGCAATTACATTCCCTTGGATATTATCAGGGAGACCTCCAATGAATTTCTCAACCCGATCCTCCTCCTCGGGGACCATCTTGGTGCACATCATAGTCAACTCTTGAAATCTCTGAGTATAAACAGCTAAATCATTGTTCTTCATGGTCAAATTCCACAGCTCAGACTCCATCTTTTGAATTTCATTTCTTGGGCAGTACACTTCAGCCATTAGCTTCAGGAGCTCTCTCTATGACATGGCAAATGCAGCCTCAGCTCCAATAGTCCTCTTATGTGAGTTCCACCAAGTTAGTGCACTGTTTAACAATGTGCAAGTAGCATACTTGACTTGGTATTTTCTCTTGACAATTGCTGATATGGAACACTATTTCCATCTTCTCAAACCACCTTATCAGCCCGACAACTCCTTTCGTTCCCTTGAAGTTGAGTGGTTGACACTTCATGAAGTCTTGGTAGGTACACTCTCGAGCAACAGGCCTAGCATCCCTATTATTCTCATTTGGATTTTCATTTCCGCCATTTCCATTCTCACCATTTCCATTACCACCATTTCATTACCACCATTTCCATTATCACCGTCGCTGCCGTTCTGGCTTTGATTTTCAGCCCATATGGGTACATTTGAGAAAGTACGTGGCTATTTAAAGCCAAAAACCCATAATTATATAAACATAATTATTATAGAAAATAGTATTGTTATTATACACCCGTTATTAGTAATGATTGCAACGAATGCAATTAACATAGTAACTGTGTATTACTACGTTATTGTCTTGTTTGGTCTGATAGGTCTTGTCTGGTCTTGTTCCTTGTCTAAGCACATCGCACTAACACATTATCATCAAAAGTCATTTTAATGACTTAAAGAGCTCATAATATCAACATATTAACATCCAAAGTCAATTTAACGACTTGAAGTCAAATTTAACGACTTGTTGGATTTATGACACTAACACATTATCATCCAAAGTCAATTTAACGACTTGAAGAGCTCATAATATCAACATATTAACATCTCAAAGTCAATTTAATGACTTGAAGAGCTCATAATATCAACATATTAACATCCAAAGTCAATTTAACGACTTGAAGTTAAATTTAACGACTTGTAGGATAGATAACTTAGACAGCAATTGTAATGATATGTCAGGATAACATGTAATTTGGAAAACACTTATATTCGTAATTTATAGCAGGTATCCCCCTCATGGGTTTATGAAAAGATTAAAATGCGAGGCTGTAAACTCACTAAGTCATTGAAAAGTAATCACATTGTTATAAGATAAACGAGTATGTAAAAGAGTTTGTAACAAGCATGTATCCCCCTTGCGAGTTTATGTAAAATAAGTAAAGGAGAGGTTATGAACTTCACACTAATGGATCCATATGAAATCATTGATATTGTATAGTGGTATGTGCTTAATTACACATACCATTTTCCATTAAAAACGGACTTAAATGACTAAAAACATACCAAAGATACATTGTATTTGTATGTTTTGCATTTGAATTGTGCAGGAACGGATATTCAAAAAGAAAGCCAAAAACGACCAAACCAAGCACGGGATGGAAAAGACAAAGTCAATCCGAAGCCAAAGTCAGTCAAAGTCAAAAGTCAACCACATTAAAAAAATACAACTTGAGGGACTAAAACTGCCAAATCTCAAGTTGTATTACAAAAGAAAAAGACAAGGGTCGAAATTGCAAACCGGGCGAAAGTTGCAATGAAGTTATAAGAAGTGAGGGGCCAAAACTGCCAACATCCCCAAACTCCATTCTTCCCGCCCAAACAAAACCCAGTTACAGCTAGGGGATGTCGTCCCATACCTCTACCCTGCAAAACCACTCAACACCCTAGAAAAATCATTTCAACTACTCCTCTACCACCCCCCAGCTGTATAAGTGCCATGTTGGAAATCCTTTACCCTTCCCAAGTATTTTCAATGGTTGTGATTGACTCCAAAGAAGCACAAAAGAAATTAAAGGCTAGGATTTGTTTTAGAATCACCTCACACAACAAGCACACTTGGTTTTTGTCTCTACAAAGAAACACAGAAGAAAGAAGTCTAAGGGAAGAAGACTTCGGCTATAAATAGAGCCTTTTGTAAGCCTTTGAGGCAACTAGTTAGTTTTTAATTTTTAATATAACTTAGCTTATTTTCAGTTCTTTTAAAAGTCATTTTCAGCTTTTACTTTCAGCTTTGTAACACTTTCACGTTTTAATGCAAATTTAAAGTTTGAAGTCAATTTACAATCCCAAGTGTTAAGTTTCTTAATTGTGTTGTTTTTGTGTTCAAAAGCTCTAAATACAGCTTGTTTACAAACTGTTTTAACTAAGTGAACCTAAGAAGTTAATTAGATAAGAGAAAATCACTAAAATCACTCTCAAATACACCACAGCTTACTTTATGGATGATAAGCCAGTTCTGGATGGGCTTATGGACACTACTAGCTTGTTCTATACAAGCTAGAGCTTGTAGATTCTTGGTTTAGCCCTGTTTTGAGCAAGGGTGTTGTAAGTTTCTCTCTCTCTTATTTCTCTTAGTTACTACAGAACTGCTTATACTGTTTATTTGTTACTTATAATTGCTTATTTATGCTTAATCATAATGTCTATTGCCTGTTTTGCTTAATTGATAGTTTGAAAATAGTTTGTGTCACTGTCTTAGTTAGTACTGTTAGTTCATTTAATAAAACTGTTAGTTTTGAGTTAACACTGTTAGAAAAATTCAGCTTATTTAAGTGCTTATTCTTGCTTATAAATGCCTTATTTTGTTATTTGATAATCTGTTTTTAATAAATTAGGATCAAACCAGCTTAAAATAAAAAGAAAAATGATTTTTGAAAACTTTAAGGGCTGTTTGGAACCAGCAGTACTAACCCATGGTTAGTACTGCTAGTTCAATTTTTTGGATTTTAAAGCCAGCAGTACTAACTTTAAGTTAGTACTGGTAGTTAGTTTAAAACTGTTAGTACTGTTAGTTCATTTTAGCTTATCAGCTTATTGTTTCTGCTTATTTAAGATTTGCTTAGTTTTTTTAGTAGATTAAACCATTTTCGTTTACTGTCTTTAGTAGAGATTAGTAAGCTTATTTTCCTTTTCAAAGTAATTT
>BQNB010151611.1:667-11562 GCA_026074375.1 Tanacetum coccineum | reverse complement strand
TGTTGTAGAGAAAGCAATAAGAACACATTTTTTAGACTTAGAAGAAAACTTATCAGAATTATTAAGAACATATGAGAAACAAAGACATCCAAAACTCCTCAAATGAGAGAGTTTTGGTTTAAAACCATACACAAGCTCAAAAGGAGATTTGCCATTAAGAACAGAAGAAGGCAACCTGTTAATAAGATAAGCAGTAGTTAAGACACATTCAGTCCACATATTTAAAGGAATACCACTTTGAAACAAAAGACTTCTGGCAACATTAAGAAGGTGTCTGTGCTTTTTCTCAGCAATTCTATTTTGCTGAGGAGTGTAAGCACAAAAAGTTTGATGAATTATACCAAGACTGTTAAACAATTCAGCCATTTTATTATTTACAAATTCTGAACCATTATCAGACCTCACAGTTTTAATATTGCACTTAAATTGATTAATAATCATATTAATGTAACTAACAAAATGATAATATACTTCATCTTTAGTTTTTATAAGATAGATCCAAACGGCCCTGGTATAATCATCCAGAATGGTTAAGAAGTATCTAAAATCATCCTTACTAACCACCTTACAAGGACCCCACAAATCTAAATGGATTAATTCACCAATTTCAGTGGTCTGATGATCACTGGAAAGAAAAGGCTCTCTAGTTTGCTTAGCCTTATGACATATGTCACAAGGTGACACATGAGAGTCTTTTGTGAAATTAAGATCCTGTTGAAGCATATTAACAGCTTGATCAGAGGGATGACCAAGTCTAGTATGCCACATAGACTTAGAAACATAACAAACAACATATGAATTCCTAGAAGTCTGACTATAAAGATAAGGGAGAACATATCCCAAACATATATAAGGCCACCATTTCACACTAGTCCCTCACATAATTTTGTTTTGATGCAAATCCTGAATAAAACACTTAGTTTCAGTAAATCCCACAAACATTCTGCTATCTCGGATAAGCTTATTCACATAAAGAAAACTCACACAGTACTCTGGAACCACCAACACATAAAATAAAACAATTTTATTCGATAATTTTAAATTTCCAACATATTTAATTTTTGCAAGAGTCCCATTAGGATGACCTACAGTTAGGTTTAAATCAGTTATATCAATAACTTCAAACATATTTAATGTGGAAATTGTCATGTGTTGATTGGCTCCAGAATCTATAATCTACCCCAAAGTAACTTTATACATCACAGAATTGCTATTATAGAAAATTTTGAAGTTAAGATTAAAAAGGACATTGCTATGGAAGAAACTACCCCTACCAGTCATATTGGACTGAACACTTCTAGAAGGTGCTTCATTGATGAGATTCATCAACTTCATCATCTTTTCATTAGTGAAAGATAATGAAGCACCTTTCTCAGAAGATGAAGAAACAGAATTAGCATTGAAGCTTCTAGGACCATTAGGCTTAGGACCAGGATTCTTATTATACCCAGGAGGATACCCAATAATATCAAAACATATGTCAACAGTGTGACCAATCTTTCCACAGTTTGTACAATGCAAGTTAGGTTTAGGACCCCTATTATTAGTAGAATTTTCAGTCCTTTTGTTATTGTTAATTTTTTGTTCTAAATTATTATTCATGAATTATGAATTTAACCACACAACAAGAACAACCTGAGGTTGTGAGTATCCACCAGATTCAGAAGAAGAAGAGGCTATGCCTTTTAATGGAGATTCATCTTTAGATAAAAGCAAAAGCATCTTTAACAACAGGAAGAGTTCCCCTAGTTTCTAAGAAGGATACATCTAATCTGTTGGAATAACATCAGTAGACCTATAAAAAGAAATTGCATATGTTTAGATTAACTGATTATGTTAAAAAACATATTCTCTTGCAGCATAAGGAACACTTAAGGCAAATTTGGTCATAATGTTAAATTCTTTCCATATATAATTCAATTTATATAATATTCAGAAACTGTCATTTTCACCTTGTTGAAATTATGAATTTTTATTAGAAGAGATTAAAAATTATAGACCCATCAAGTTTATCATAAGTTTCTTTAAGTTCAGCCCAGACCTCAGAAAAGCATTAACAGAGAAATTAGACCAAAGAAACAAGTCTTCAGAAATAGAATTAAGTACCCAAGATAACACAATAGCAATGCATCTCTCCCACTGATTGGACAAGGAAGCACTATTAGCATAAGTGGATTTAAGACAAGTTCCATCTAAATTTTATTTTTAGTATTAATAGCCAATTTCATAGTAGCAGCCTAATACTCATCGATTTTCAATTCAGTAAGCTTAACAGATTATATATAGTATGTTTATAATTTGAAATTACAGTTTGCAAATGCAAAGGATTACCTAAAACCAAATGCTAATCTTACATCACTAGAACTAGCAGCCACCATGATGAAATAATACGCAATAAACACAAATAAAGCAGATAAAAGACAAAAATCACACACAACAAGAAACAATAAAGACCAAAATAAAGGAAGAATTCCTAAGATTTATAAAACTACTCAATTGAGAGAACTAAAGCTAAAGTTGGCCAAGGTAATCACACCAATCAAGTTTGAGGATCAAGGAAGTTAACCCGAACTCGTTTGCACTCATCTGCAAACAAGATTTTATAAATCTTAAGAACAAACTTACCAGCAATATGCCAGCGGAAATACAAGATCTTCACCTATAACACTTATGTCACTTACTCAAGTGTACATATGAACCCAGAAAAGGAAAAACCTCAAAAATCAAGATTAGTGGGTTTCAAAACCCTAAAATCAATTTTCACCAATTAATAACAGATCCACCAAATCAATACCCAATAAACCAAGATTCACCACCAGAAGATCTCCAGAAACCACAATCTAAGAAAACCCCCAAATTTAAACAAACCCTAAATTCGTAAAATCACCAGATCAGAGCCTGTGCTCTAATACCAAGTACAAATTATAACAAACATTAAGTGAATCCAACCAACCACCCCTTGATTCACTTATAAACTTAGACTCAATACTATACAAGAAAAGAAATCAAGATTGATCACAAAGAATGATCAATCAATACAACTGATGTTGATACAATACCCGGATAGATCAAAACAATTGATCTATCAATAGAAACTAACAATAAGTGAGGAGAGAGATATTTAAGGTTTCTATAGAAAGAAGAGAGAGATAGAGGAGAGAGAGATAGATTCATCTATGACGTCAGGCTAACATATGCCCGCGCGTCTTATATAGGCTCCCACTATCAGCACTTGGCGCAACCGATTAACCCCTACACATTTACCGACACACCAACACAAACTAAACATCGGATTTAAGGTTAGAAAGACTATGAAATAAAAGACAATAATATGGCCCGGATCTTTTAGACAGAAAAATTGATATATTCAAATAGTATCGATAGCAAACTTATCAATAAGTCAGAAAATACGTGATGGATCCCTCAAGTGCAATAAATTTATACAAAACATTTGATCATTAGGATTGAAAAAATCTCCTTTCTACAATAAAAATTTAACTATTATTGACAATAGTCACAGTAGCGTTACTTGTTTATATAAATAAGTATAACAAGAAATACTTAATGTCATGAAAGCTCGAAAATTCTATAAAAGCTCAAGCTCGGCTCGTTATGTGTTAAGAAGTCTAGTTTATTAGGCCAAATGGGCTCGAGCTCGATCCACAAGCTGACTGATCGATCAAGCTCAAAGCTCGAGGTGCTTGATCCAAAAATTCTGGTTTGATTGCACCTTAACTAACATTGTATCTAAAAATATAAGAGTACAACCATAATGAAGAAAAACAATCACATAAATTCTATCGTTGTTGGCTAATATCAAAAACACATATGTAAACCGTAGAAATATTTAAAAGATCCATGTACAACCTTATTCATATCAGATTGGTTTGTGGCATGAATAAAAAAGATATTTACATCATACATAAAAAACAAATGTCTCAGTAATAATGCCGAAAATTTTTGCAGGCCAAATCTGTAAGTTAATGGCCTAATTTTATCTTTTACCTCCGGACCAATATTTCCTGATAGAACTCTCCAATCACTATTGGAGATTAGTAACAAAAGTACGTATATTGGGAATGCAAAATAAACCAAAAAAAGACTCATTTGGTTCGAACACATCATGTAACCTTTTAATCCACATTGCAACATTCCATTTAGAAGTCCACACCCCACGAACATGCCTCATTACATTGTAAAAACCTATTCCCAGGAAAAAGAACATGATTATTAAACAAGGTGTGATCAAAAAGACAAGAGTAACTAGATATTAATAGTTTACGAAGGTTTTGAAGTAACAAGGTTTACATTGGTTATAAGCTTGTGTTTTAATTAACCGGGTTGGCGGTTACATAAAATAATATGCTAGAAGGGAAGCTGAAATAATAAAAAAAGCAAAAAAATGAATTTAATCAAATGGGTGGAAATCAGGCGCGGATGCTAGTTTGATGAAACCCACTAGCGGTGCTGACCCACCCATAATCTTTTATCACTAATCAAAAACATAATCACTAGTAGATAACAAGCCGCTTTTCTTCAGTGTTATAAAAAATTTATCACTATTAAAAGAATAAAAAGAGTAAATGTCAATGTGACCCAAACTATACTAAATAGTTACCACTTATCGGCTTACACCCGAACTTAAACCCGTTACCAAAACCGTCCAGCTCAACTATTTGTTGGAATGTGGTAGTTGGACTAGCTGTGTGCGACTAGAAGTGTGTGAGCCTATTGGGAGCACGCACGTTAAACATGTAGAGTACGTTTAAGACTTCACGTAAGCTTCTAAGTAAACCAGTTGGTGACATACAATGATTAAGACAAAATCCCTTGAATTCTTTGTCTCATGCAGGATATAGAAGCAAGAGAAAATTCTGGGAAGTGTCTTGGTTCATTGAATGTTGGTGATAAGGAGAAGGAAGTTATGTGATAAGGCTTTAGTGTTTTGATAAGGTTAAAACTTATGGTTTTTGATCCTTATCATGAGTAAGGTTTGGAGGCTATAAAACCTCCTTTCCCTAGCTCATAAATTCGTCCAATACATCATAAACACTATCAAGAACCTGCCATTCCTTTCCCTTAACTCACAACAGCCGAAATCAAGTACCATATTTCAAAGCAAGTTTATGATTTTTGGTACTCATTAAACCTTCCAGGTCAATTTTCGATTCTTATACTCTTGTTGTTTTGATTTTCGATAAACACACAAGAGTGTTTTTCGATTGTGATTTGATCTCATGTTCATACAGTAGCTTGGTCACTCAGGTTTACTTGGTCTCAATTGTTGATAGAGGATAGAAACGATCTAGGGTTTGTCATTGGTGATTTTCGGTTCTGTTTGACCCAATTCGGTTGAACCGAATTCTGTGAAACCCTAAACCCTAATTGCTGAATTTCGGTACAGCCCTCAAGGGTTTGTTTTGGTGCTTAATTCGGTTACTAAGGGATTACAAAGGTTGTTTGGTTATACGTGATTGTCGGCTAGCATTCCGGGTGTGCTTGTGTGACGTGTTTGTGTGAGTTCCCGTAGAGGTGACAATTTAGTCACTAGTTTTTATTATTCGGGTTCATTTATTTGCGGGTGACTACAAGGGTATGTTCCTATTAACCCTTTTACATTCCTTATGCGTTTTATATGTATGTTAATTATTTATGCTAAACTCGATCTATCCGTTGTGTACACATAAGAGTTAATGGTTAACTTGATTGTTAAAATTCCAACAGTGGCATCACGAGTCAACTTGTTTAGTATTTATGAATTACATACGATTTAAACACGCTAGGGCTGCATGAAATTGGTTTATTTATTGTTTTTATTGAAAATTATGGCAACGACATGCAATCCTTGCCATAAATAATGAAAAGCCAACCTAGAATCAACACATATGTTATTTTAATAAAAGGAAAAATAGATCATAAATTAAATGTTAATTAAGCTGCCATGATGATTATATTCTTGTTTGATCTCGGCTATAAGACTTACGCAATCATATTATATGATGGATGTGACGATCTAGGCACTTTAGCAGAAAACCTAGTGAGAGTCTTATGGTTCTCCAATTGGGGAAGACTCTTTTGAGTACTCGAGGCATTATGTGATTTACTGCTTTCATTATAAAAGTTTGTTCCTCAATATTAATCTAATTTTTAGTCTGTTTTGATTGCTTATATGTGGTATGCCATGTGATGAATCAATATTTGCACATGAGACTTTATGAAACTCTTGAAAACGGACTTACAACTTATAGAGAAACTTGGATTAAAACATGTCTAATATTACACACGTAATTTTACTCCTTGTAAAGAGTAATGTGTTATTTGTGAAACCGGGGTTTTTGGACAAATTAATACGGACATTAAACTATGAAATTTGATTTATTGTGACGCTTTAGTTTTACATGCGCAATATGGGGTTGAATTGATCTTTAATTTTCTCCCGCTCCATTACATGCTTCGGCATATGATGGAATTATTAGAATTACTTGTGTTTTCGGACCAAGTAGGAGTACAATATAGGGTTTGATCAATTTGTAATCCCACCATATTGGCAACAATAAAACTAATGTTAACAAAAGGGTTTCTTAACATACAAATAGCATCATTAGTCAATTGGAAGTACGACTCACCCATTATGGACAAACTATAAGAGAAGTTTAAGGCGGGTTGAAGTAAGATTCCCCAATGAAGTCAGGTTTTTAATACCCTTCGCACTGACCTGTTTCTCCGCTTCTTTGTGAGTCCAAAATGGAGCTACCGAGAACATTTGAAAAAATGATGTCTATAACAAAAAGGTTAACAAAATGTTTTCTTAACTTTGTGCTACAAGTTGTTTTTCATGCTTCTTGTACACGTTTTGTCACATTTATGTGTATACCCTTAAATAAAGTTAATCTATGTCAGCCAATATTAGAACACGTGCATTTGGCTTGACCTCTCTGGTCAGACCTCAGGGCCTTGCCAACCCATGGCGAATTTTTTCCATTGGTCAGACCTTTGTCAATTTTCGCACGTTATATTTTGGTGGACTTAAATCGAGTTTCCTGGTCAGACCTCGGACCCGAGGCATAAGATGAGACCAAATATGCTTTTGACATTACTGTAAGAGTTACTAATGTCACTAGTCTCACAAATCTAAGAGTTGCGTTCCATGCAATTAACGCTCGTCGCTTACCTCTTGCCCCACTTGTTTACACGTTGGTCAGACCTTCTGTAATAAGTGGGAGGTCAAGTTGGATCTTAGTCTTATTAGTAATTAATTAGGTAGTTAATTCTTTTAAGAATTTAATTATCGACAATACTAATATTTGAACTTTTTTTCTAATTGTAGATAACAACCTCGTTAGCTAACAATTCGGGGCTTCTTCGAGAAGCAAAAACTGACTGGACCCAACTTTATTGATTGGTATCGACAACTTAGGATTGTATATTCAATTGAGAATAAGTTGAATTACCTGTGCAGTCTACTTCATCATGCTCTATTAGCACATGCAAGGTCAGCATGTTGGCTCCTAAAATCCTTGCAGCTATACTGCTGGGGTTAAAGGATCAAAAGGATAGTACTGGACTCATGCTCATGCCATGGAGCCAGAGAGACAAAGAAATCTGGAAACCCTCCATGCTTATGACATGCTACTGGTGTGTAGACTCTGTATCGTCACAACATGCTGAGCAGGAGCTTATTCAAAATAGCGAGATTTTTCATTCTTGCAAACTGAAAGGAGGGCAGTCAGTTAGCTCGTATGTTTGAAAATTGAACGGGGGGGGGGGGGGTGGGGGGGGGGGGTTGGGGGGGGGGGGGGGGGGGGGGGGGGGGGGGGGGGGGGGGGGGGGGGGGGTGGGGGGTGGGGGGGTGGGGGGAGGGGTGGGGGGGGGGGGGGGGGGGGGGTGTGGTGGGGGGGGGGGGGGGGGGGGGGGGGGGGGGGGGGGGGGGGGGGGGGGGGGCTTGGGGGGGGGGGGGGGGTGGGAGGGGGGGGGGGGGGGGGGCGGGGGAGGGGGGGGGGGGGGTGGGTGGGGGGTGGGGGGGGGGTGGGTGGGGAGGTGGGTGGGGGGGGGGGGGGGGGGAGCGGGGGGGGGGGGGGGGGGGGGGGGGGTGGGGGGGGGCGGGGGGGGGGGGGGGGGGGGGGGGGGGGGGGGGGGGGGGGGGGGGGGGGGGGGGGGGGGGGGGGGGGGGGGGGGTGGGGGGGGGGGGGGGGGGGGGGGGGGGGGGGGCGGGGGTGGGGGGGGGCGGGGGGCTGTGGGGAGTGGTGGGGGGGGGGGGGGGGGGGGGGGGGGGGGGGGGTGGGCGGGGGGGGGGGGGGGGGGGGGGGGGGGGGGGGGGGGGGGTGGGGGGGGGGGGGTGGGGGGGGGGGGGGGGTGGGGGGGGGGGGGGGGGGGGAGGGGGGGTGGGAGGGGGGGGGCGTGGGGGGGGGGGGGGTGGGGGGGTGGGGGGGGGGGGGGGGGGGGGGGGGGGGGGGGGGGGGGGGGGGGGGGGGGGGGGGGGGGGGGGGGGGGGGGTGGGGGGGGGTGGGGGGGGGGGGGTGGGGGGGGGGGGGGGGTGGGGGGGGGGGGGGGGGGGGGGGGGGAGGGGGGGGGGGGGGGGGGGGGGGGGGGGGGGGGGGGTGGGGGGGGGGGGGGGGGGGGGGGTGGGGGGGGGGGGGGGGGTGGGTGGTGGGGGGGGTGGGGGGGGGGTGGGGGGGGGGCGGGGGGGGGGGGGGGGGTGGGAGGTGGGGGGGGGGGGGGGGGGAGGGGGTGGGGGGGGGGGGGGGGGGGGGGGGGGGGGGGGGGTGGGGGGGGGGAGTGGGGTGGGGGTGTGGGGGGGGGGGTGGCGGTGGGGGGGTGGGGGGGGGGGGGGGGGGGGGGGGGTGGGTGGGGGGGGGGGGTGGGGGGGGGGGGGGGCGGGGGTGGGGGGGGGGGGCTATATTTGACAATCTAGAGCGGTTGGGGCACCCGTGAACTTGGCTTGTGTGAGTTGATTTTAATCGGTCTATGCATGGAATTTTGATGGGTTGTGCAAAAATTATAATATGCCATAGTGGGGAGACAGTTAACGAGTTGCATGTTCTGCATAAAGGCTCCATGAGCAACTCTTTAATATGGCCCAAAAAACAACGCTCCTGCTCTGCATGCTATTCGAGCGGGTAAAGTCCAGAAAGGTAAAGAGCACAAAATATCGCAACCCAAAGGCTGCCAGGGGACAAAATCAAGGGAATGGGAAAAATAAGCACGCTTATGCTCCCAAGCCCAAGATTCCCCCTCTACCCAAGAGGGAAGATCCTGCAAAGGACTTAATCTGTCATGAGTGTGGTGAGACAGGACACTGGAAGAGGAACTGTCCTCAGTACTTAGCCGAGTTGCTGAAGAAGAATAAGAACGCAGCCTCTGGAGCTGGTGGTTCAGGTATCTTCACTATAAAACTCAATACTTTCCTTAATAGATCATGGATCTATGACACTGGTTGTGGTACTCATATTTGTAATACAACACAGGGTCTAAGGGAAAGTAGGAAACTAAAGCCGGGGGCTCTTAGCTTGTACGTGGGTAATGGTCAACGTGAAGCTGTGGAAGCAATTGGAAACTTTGATTTATCTGTCCCTAGCGGATTAGTTATTGTTTTGAACAATTGTCATTATGATCCTTCTATTACTAGAGGAGTAATTTCAGTTTCCTGTTTGTACGAAGATGGTTTTATTAACCGCTTCGTGAATAATACAATTCAAGTTTCTAGGAATAACATGGTTTATTTTAGTGCTATCCCAAGGGATGGTATTTTTGAAATAGATTTCTCTAATTCTTATGCAAATGAAAGTTCTATATATATACTGTAAGCAACAAAAGAGCCAAGCTAGACTTGGACTCTGCTCTCTTGTAGCATTGTCGTCTTAGACACATTAGCAAGAAACGCATTGAAAAGTTGCAACACGATGGACTTCTCAATTCAACTGACCTTATGGATTTTGAAAAATGCGTCCCTTGTATGTCTAGAAAGATGGCAAGAAAACCTTACACACATCAAGTGGAAAGGGCCAAAGATTTACTTGGACTAATAGGAAAAAGAGAAAACCTTTCGTTACACACACATCAAGTTGGGGGTAAAGGGCCCACCACTACCCCTTAGATTAGATGTAGATTCATTGTTAGCCACCCCCCAATTATTTTACTAGCCTTCCAACCCTAGCCTTTCACCAAGGTATTATAAATACCACTCTTTGTTCTCATTTTACTTCCTCAATTCTTACAAACAGAAAAAAATTCACCTACATCAATCAAAGTTCTTTTTTTTTTGAATATCCCGTCTAGAGGTTCGATCGTAAGGGATATTAGGTTTAGTTCATAGTCGATTTGGGTTGGGGCCCCATTTGGCTGGTTTTGGTCTGATCCGAGGGTGTGCGAATTGTTTGGTCCGGGGGTTTGTGGGTAATTACGTCTGAAGGTTTTTGTCTTGTTTCGTCTGGAGGTTAGGCCTCATTTGGAGGTGACTAGTTTGATTCGATTTGTGGAATCCATTGTTTGTTCCATCCGGTGTGTTTTAATTTCCCTTGCCCAACACGCTTGGGTTTTCACATCCGGACTTACTCATCCGGAGGTGTTTGGATTTACTCATCCAGATTTACTCGTCTGGAGGTATTTGAATTGGGATTATCGCCCATCGTTCTCCTCCTTACACTCCACAACACAATAGTGTGTCAGAGAGGAGAAACAGAACCCTACTAGATATGGTTTGATCTATAATGAGTCAAACAACTCTTCGAAAGTCCTTTTGGGATTATGCTCTTAAGACTGCTGCACGCATTCTTAATATGGTTCCAACTAAGAAGGTTGAAAAGACACCATACGAAATATGGCATGGGCAAGCCCCTAAGCTGTCATACTTAAAAGTATGGGGTTGTGAGGCACATGTTAAGCGAGATACTCTTACC
>BQNB010151610.1:0-15878 GCA_026074375.1 Tanacetum coccineum | reverse complement strand
CTTTTGCTCATTTTTCACATTATATCATCAATATCCTTTTATACTAAAAATAAATTAATAATGCATTACATGCTAGTGAAAAATCTATTATTTATGTTTATACACATGTGGACATCAGACAGAGCCATTGACAAGCAATCGCGAACACATATTGTTTGAGAATTAGAAATTATTTTTTTTAAAATCAAAACTATTTGGAATCATGTTTAGCAACTTTCAATACATTTGTCATCAGGATGTGTGTTTTATTACAACTATGTTGACATATATCATATTTTCCTGTGGAGACCCTCAAAACCTCTTCCAGATGCAATAGTGATGCACTCAACCTTAGATATTTGTTGTTTTGCTAAATTGGTTCATGTACCATCGTTATGATAAATTCATCCCTGGTGTAGCAATACATTTAGAATCAGCTATGGAAAATGTCCCCATATCCGTGGTGGTTATAGATTGCACTTATAATGGTTAATATTAGTTCTTTAGTATGTTTGTATGCTCTTTACCTTTTCTTGTTTTTTAGTGCCTTGTTAGTGGTATTGGTTAGTTCTAATATTCAACTTGTGATGGGGTTTCACAAGTGTTTAGGAAGGTCAAGAAACTTTTATCCTCTGTATATTGCTATTGGTGTCATTTGAGTTCCACCAATATTGTGGTGTTTGCAAGTGCTTACCTTTTACTGTTGTAGGAATGCTAATGAAAATTTCCTTGATGAACACTCCTTTTTGGTTCATGTTCTTTTATTCTGAAATGTTTTTTTTACCAAGTCTCTTTGGTCTTGTGGGACTAAAGGAACTCTAATTAATCATCTACAAGTTTTGGGAGTTGAATTGCTGAATTAATGGTAGTTTTATGCACAAAAGCTGGTTTACCCTAAGAATTAGATGAATACATATTGCCCGGTTACTGAATACCTCTTTATTTTCTATGGTAGATGGTGTCTTCTGAACCTTGAAGATAATCCTTCTGAAGATGATTGCTACAATCTCATAATGAGGTCCGGAAAGTTTAAACTTTTGGAGCCTGGCAAGGCTCCAACTTCAAAAAGAGCTCGAAAGGACCGTACTCGTGGAAAATTAGCCGAAAAATCTACTTCAGCTGAGACTATGGATGAAGAAATCTGGAAAGAGTTCCCAGAAGACTTGTACGAAGCAGTCATCGCACGACTTCCTGTCACCACCTTCTTCCGGTTCCGGTCAGTTTGCCAGAAATGGAATTCATTACTAACATCTAATAGCTTCTCTGTTCAATGTAATCAAGTCCCACGAACCCAACCTTGGTTTTATACCCGAACCCATGAAAATGTCAACACCGGAGCCATGTATGACCCCGTTTCAAGAAAATGGCACCACCCCACGGTTCCTGCAGTACCCACAAAAATGATCATCTTACCTGTAGCTTCTGCTGGTGGACTCGTTTGTTTTCTTGATATTGGTCATAGAAGCTTCTACGTGTGTAACCCGTTAACCAGATCCTTCCGTGAGTTACAGGCTCGATCAGTCAAGGTCTGGTCAAGAGTGGCTGTCGGGATGACCATCAACGAGAAATCTAGGTCCTACCAGATTATGTGGGTCGGTTCTGATGGTGAGTATGAAGTTTATGACTCGATTAAGAACACGTGGACATGCCCTGGAAGGATGCCAGCGTGTATTAAGCTTCCACTGTCGTTGAACTTTAGGTCACAACCTGTCACTGTAGACGGGTCGATGTATTTCCTGAGATCAGACCCAGATGGGATCGTGTCGTACGACATGGAAACTGGAGTTTGGAAGCAGTTTACAGTCCCGGCCCCACTACACCTGAGCGATCACGCGCTCGCAGAGTGTAGCGGCAGGATAATGCTGGTTGGGTTGCTGACAAAAAACGCCGCAACTTGTGTATGCGTATGGGAGCTTCAGAAGATGACACTCTTATGGAAGGAGGTTGACAGAATGCCAAATATATGGTGCTTAGAATTCTATGGAAAGCACATTAAGATGTCGTGTTTGGGTAACAGAGGATTGCTTATGTTATCTCTTCGATCTAAAATGATGAACCGGTTGGTTACTTATGATATCTTGAGAAAGGAATGGTTAAAGGTTCCTAACTGTGTGTTACCACACAGTCGTAAACGACAATGGATTGCTTGTGGAACAGCTTTTCATCCATGTTTGACTGCTAAGGCTTAGCATTTCATTTTTCATGTAGTTTAGTTGGGTCATTGAAGATTCTAAAAAACGACCCACTCATGTAATGTTAAATATGTTTTGTTACTCTAATCATCTTTGTAACGTCGCAAATGTGTAATATTAATGACTTTGTTCCACTAGCTCCAAGTGTCTACAGAAATACCATTTTGGAGACAAGTATGGTTGCAGCTTCATAAGAACTTTACATATACAGTGTGCAAGAGACTATAGTACTGTAATGTTACGTTTGTAACTGCGCAAACTTGTACTTTTGATTGTGTGTTCAGTGATGTTCTCCAAAAAAAAGGGTTTACAGAATTCAGTATCCAATGAACCAATAGGTAGTAGTATTGCATCCCCAGAGAACTTCAACACTGCACGGCCACAGAACCGATAGAAGTCAGCAATTACCGGTTCGGCGGTTCAATTTCGGGTAAACTGGTGCAAAACAGGTTTGCACTTATCTTTATTAAAATAAGATTTCCAGATATTTGTTGAAACCACTTCCAGCGGTTACTGTTACTTATTTTCTAACCAAACCAAGTCTAATAAATGTAATCCATATCACCTGCACCGACTCCGGGCTATCCAAAAGCCTTGAGATTAGTAGACTCGCAATGTCGAGTCGGAAACCAGATAAAAAGAAATAAAAAAATTTGACAAGTCAACGTGGACCACCCGTTCTTAATAAAACCATTATGTGATTCGTCCTTTTAGTCGCATGTAAAAACTATCCAAACACAACAATCACAAGTGCTGCCAAGCAGATGCATGAAATGAAGCAATAGGAACCAAGAAACAATAATTCAATTTATAATGAAATCATACTTGGATTATAGAAACCTACTTGTATAATACTACTAAAAAATTCTTGATCCATCTCGGACTATTAATCTATGATATTTTGACCCCGAATCACAAAGTCAAAACTAGCAATGTTACAATTCTTCAGGAACAAGAACAAATGAAACTAAAAAGAACATATGATAGGTGCCTGAAAACGACTATTTCCTGTATAAAAAGGGCAGCAACTCATGGACAGACTTTTATGCACAGTGTCCAGCTGCTTAGGCTGGATGGTATGGTGGTGAGAAACTCACCTGACACGTCAGCGCCACATCAGTTTTCTATCTCAAAATAAAACTCACCTTACAACTCACCTTTTAACCGTAATAAGAACTCACCTTACCACAAAAACTCACCTTTCATTAAAATACCCACTTTATATAAAATATATCCTACTAAATATTACTAATACACACTCACAACCAAATTAAATACATTATATGCAAAAGAGTGTGGCCCACAATTTTTCAAACTCACATATGTGAGTTTCTCACAGAATGGGGTTTTTTTTTTGCCTCAAACTCACCTAGTTAATGGGTATTTGATCGGTGACTTTAGGGGGTGGGATGACACTCACACGCGACTTGGGAACTCACCAAGGTGAGTTAATGGTAAACTCACCACCATACCGTAATGCACAATCAACTCTCACATTCAACTATCGATAGCCGTCAGACTTGTATTAATCGAAATGAACTGCTCATTAACATCCGCTAAAACTTGTGGCTCATTATTACTTAAATCATAATGATACGTTTCATACTAATAATCAATATATATTGCTTTGGTCATATGTTATATGGCATGTAGAATATCCTATTTGTATATTTCTTATGTTTCCAAAAAAACATTTATTTAGCTTTTAATGCTTGTTTATATTTTTTCAAAGATGTAAAACATATATGCTTGTGCATTATTGAATTTATCACAACAAAGGAGTTCCGCGAAAGTTTTGAAGATCAAAGAACAAGTTTGAGTTCAACATAAGGCTTCTTATTAGCTTATTTTTGATAGTTATAACTTGCTATAACTGTTATTTTATATATAAGTATCTTATTTCTGGATTATGATTGCTAATAGTGAAATATAGGCATTAATTATAGAGCGCATTTTTGATGTTCTAGAATATGGCTCTATAAATTACTTTGTTTGATAGATAAGCTGAATTATGGTGTATTTTAGCTATCAGTTTACAATAAGCATTTTAATAGCTTTTGGTTAACTGTTGTTTGATATATCAATATATGAGCGCTTTGCATACTATATTCATATATATATTGCTTTGTCATAGTTTGATGGCATTATTAATCTATATATATATTTCATTTTTCCAAAAAAACATTTGATTTATTTCTTTTTATATTCATTTTATATTTTCAAGAATTAATGAACATGAAATCTATGTTCCTTATGTGGAAGTTTCGATCACAACAAGAGGGTGCCCTAAGAGTTGAAATCAAGAACATGTCGCTAGGTTTAACATTAATTTTTTTTATAAATAAAAATTGTTTTGTTTAAAAAGTACTCTTTTAGGTTTGAATGTTATAATGAACTATGGTATAATTCTTTATTTCTCACTGAATATTTTGTTTATTATGTTTACAATGAGAGGTAAACTATTTAATCATTGGTGATATTCCTAGAAAATCATATATGATATTACATCATTTTTCTTTACATTAGAATTATCAATGATATTTGTATTTTATAATTTAGGTAACAAAGGTAATCATAGGTGATTTCTTTTCAAAAATCACATATGATTTAACATGATCATCACTAATTTATCAGCTATCATACTTGATGTTTAAACAATGATAACATATGTTTCATGTTTCAAATGGATATTTTAACGAGTTGATTATAATTTGTGCATAAAACTTAAACAAATATAACCATAATAACTGATATTCAAAATCAAATCGCAAGACATTGAAGCGTAGGTTTTCAAATGTTTACAAAAATCGTCTATAGAAAATAAATGAGTATCATATTTTTTTCGTGTGGCGTACATCTATACCAATGAAATGGAGATCACATTTTTTTCGAGTGCGTCTTTGCAAAACCCTACACTCCTTTCTGGCAATCCTCCTTTGTGGATTTCATAGCCATGCATTAAGAAATCCCCCACACTCCATGGTGCATTTTCTTTTGTAACTCACTTTGGGCTATTATTGTTGTTTCTTTATGTTCACGTTTATTCTCTGGCAATGGGAGAATTATCGAATATCTTCTTCAAGAATGCCTTAAAACACTTTCTCTACACAATAAAAATAGATGATGATTTATTTTCACACTATCATATATGATATATTATAGTTTCAGAAGTTTACGTTTCAAAGCAATTATCATAGAGGATATTAATACACACGAACTATACTTTAACTTACTCCACCAAAAGATACTAACACATTATTTTAGTTTCAAGCCATTAATCATATATGATATATTTGTATAGGGTTAATGAAGTTGACATTCAAGCTTGATTATCATATATGGAATTAAACACAAAACTAATTTCTTTTAGTACTCCACCAGGAGATCGCAAGCTGCTTGTATTTTATTTTCAAGCATCATGACGAGTTAATATATGTAATAAAGCTTAGAAACCTACGTTATATCATAAGGACATATATATAAAATAATTTTTACCAGTATATCAGGCAACTTATCATATATGTGATTTTCACTAACCGTCATATTATACTGCTTTCAGCGTTAGATTATAGTCCTTTACCCAAAAACCTATGATTCATAAAATAAGGCTAATATAAATAGGCTTATAATACATCATAATCAATTCAGATGATGATTATTCATTTCCTATTCACATCATCACCCATAAGCTAGATTTAGTCATTCAACACATAAATTCACATAATTTCGTAAATAACAAGTTATAATATAATTTCAATGATGATAAATTCCTATGCTTAATCATAATCAAATAAGCCTAAAAAACGAATAAATTCATAACTAAAAAAGTGATCAACTTATCCACATCAAAACTAAATTCGTAGATATACTTCACATCAAATAACGAAAAAAAGATAAGCTGAATTATAGATCTTATTCACATCAAAATAAGCTAAAAAAGATGAAGTAAAAACAATCGGATGAACTTGACCTGATTTTTAATGAACCGCAGTAAGGAGATTCTATCGATTTAACGAATGGATGAACGGTTTTAAGTAAAAATGTCGTGATTATTGATTCAGATCTATTTTGTTTGGGTGTGGTTTGTATGTTGTTCGATGAGAGAGAGAGAGAGAAGTGTTGATAGATCGAAAAGACAGGGGTGAGGGATTAGGGGTGGTGATTGATGTGAGACGGTGAAATGTCCACAAACACCTCCCAAGCTTATTTTATTAATTTTCTTTTTTTTTTGTTTAATAAGTGCGTTTTAATCTGCATTATAGATGGGTCTTTTAGATAATAGGCTTAAATCATCCCTCAGGTATCCTAAAAAAAAGGGTATTTCATAGAACTCTACTCAAGATAATTGTAAATATCACGACAATTTGGACGGACGTCATAGGTCAATGTCAACGGGAACGGCCCTGTTCTTAATAAAACATTATGTGATTCTCCTTTTAGTCGCATTAAAAACTATGCCAAACGTACACAATATTCATAACTTGAAAGTAGATGCACGAATGAAAATTAGGAAACCAAGAAACAATAATTCAATTTTTGATAATGGCGAAATGCTACTTGGATTATAGAAACCTAACTTGTATAATACTACTAAAAAAGTCTTGATCCATCTCGGAAACTGTAATTCTGCTAAGAAACTGACGCCCGACTCACAAAGTCAAAACATCAATGTTACATTCGTCAGGAACAAGAACAAATGAAACAAAAAGAACATATAAATTGTGCCTGAAAAACGACTAATTCCAGTATAAAAAGGCAGCAAACTCATGGACAGATTAAAAAAAACCCCTCCCCCTTTTTTTTTTGTATCACATGTCCATGCTGCTTAATGCACAATCAACTCTCACATTCAACTATCGATAGCCGTCAGACTTGTATTAATCGAAATGAACTGCTCATTAACATCCGCTAAAACTGGCTGTGGCTCTCATTAGTTACAAGGGTCAAACCTAATCCAGGACAATCGGGTCATCACATCTATTTTTTCTAGGTCTTTTTTTGGTACAACTGCAAACTAGGAAGAAATTCATCAGATACACAAGATCGGAAGCCAAACAACCCTTTAGTACATTCTTAGATCCACGACCGCCAAAAAATGCGAAGGAATTTGATGAGAAAACCGACAAATTTCACTTTCCGGAAAAACCCTTGCTTCTTTAGGATTTAAATTTCTTCGAAATACAGTTTTGAATCCCGCAACTTTAACAAGTGGAGTCACAGTAAAACCTGTGTCTTCATCAGACTCGTCAACTTCAACGATTTCATACTTATGTTTAACTTCATTTGATATTTCATCATTCCATTCGGGAGACCAGTTTCTATACAAAGCCCAAACATCGCCTTTTCTAGGGTAAATTTCATAACACCCGTTTTCCGATTTTGTAAAATTGACTTTGTGCGAAAAAAATATTAGGAACAGTTACGTTCTCATGTTTGCCTAATTTAAACTCACCAAATGCTTTCTCCGATAATATATTTAACTCGTCGTTCGTTCTTGAATTAAGCCAACACAATTTTATCTTAAACGGGTCTACTGAACTCACCTTATGGATCATGGCATAATGGCGCGGCATCCCATCATCATCATCATACGCAGCCCATATCTGGCCTTCTTTAAAAGCCGTCTCACATCTTTGCCGATCAAAATTATGAAAATCTGGGTCAGGAACATCCATCACAAGTGGCTCGATAGTATTCCTTTAAAAATCAACATTCACCGAGTCATCCAGCTTTTCTTTTTCTTTCGTATTAGCCTGGTAGTTAACCACTGTTCCTGAGCTCCATTGGTGCAATTTCTTTTTAATTTCACATCTTGCCCTTTCAAGTAGTTGAGTGCGGGAATCGATACTTGAGACACCCTTCTTTTCATCGACTATCCAGAAGTCATCGTTACCGACACCATTCGCACCTGGTGTCTTTTTCACGGACGCGAAGTGACCAGATGAAGAATCGATACTTGAGACACCCTTCTCTTCATCGACTATCCAGAAGTCATCGTTACCGACACCATTCGCACCTGGTGTCTTTTTCACGGACGCGAAGTGACCAGATGAAGAATGATTACCGGATCTTTTCTTTTTTCTTCTTAAAGCTTCTTCTCGTTTAATGGCTGCTTGAGCTTCTTCTCTCACCCTTTTGACTTTTTCATAAGCCCGTTGTACCATGTTGCAACTTGAGCAGAAGACGCCTAATGCAGAACGAAGCGTGCTATTCAAGAGGAAACACCAAAATAATAAAGACTGAACGTAGTGAATTTTATTGATAATTGAATGCTAACACCATAAACCCAAGCCCTGTAAAAGTTAACCAAATTAATCTAGAATAAATAAAATAAGTGCACGTGGAGCGGTCGTGCCAAACTCAAAAAGTGATGTCACATCAGCAAAATGAAGTTTGACACCAGAAATGCTATGGCACCAGAATTCAGTGGCATTGGTTTGGCACGTGCCAAACTTTTTTTTAATTAACTATTATTTAAATAAACTTATTAAATTAAAATAAAATTCATTAAAATTAAAACATTACATTAAAAAAAAATACATAAATTAAAAGACAAATTAAAATGCATAAATTAAAAGACATAATTTAAAAAACATAAATTTAACGGCGTCGGTCGACTAGTTTGGTGGTAGATATTCGGCTCGGATTCGTTCCTTTTGGGCGTTGATGATAGCGGCGTAGGTCGGATCCATCCCGCTTGTGTCGATTTGGAGAACTTTCATGTCCTCCGCAATCTTTTGAGCTTGAATCAACCGTCTTCGGTCTTCGCTCTCTTGCGAGAGCACTTGCATTTTGGCCTTGCGGTCTAAGTCGTATTGTTCCGCCATGAACTCTTGATAAGCGACCGGGTTAGAACCGGAGCTAGCGGTCGAGTTAGAACCGGAACGTTGACTTTTAGCAATTCGTTGCAACCCGGGTGGCCGAGGCAACTCATCATCTCCAAAATGGTCCGGTTCCTTGTCGGTACCCCGAAGACGACTTCTTCGTTGCAAAGTCGATTCGGGGTTTTTCCACTTGTGCCTATCTTTCAAAAAATTCCAAGCACTCCGGTGCTTAAACTCACCCCCGACGATGGTTTCATACAATTGGAGCACCCTCGCCATATGGTTCTCATCGTTCTCCCCACTATGAGCAAGCGTTTCCTCATACAATTGGTTAAACTTCATAACCGCGGCATTCATTGGAGTCCACTTGCCCGTCAACATGTTCTTTGTACGCTCTTGGAAGCCTTTTTTGTTAGCTTCTTGATTGTACACATCTAGGATTTTGTACCAAAAAGTCGCCAACTTTTGATCACACCCGGTTTTTGGATCCTCGGAAATTTGAATGAAACTTTCCGCCAAAAGCAACTCCTCGGCTTGGGTCCACGCATGTCGAATTCGTCCTTCTTTGGTTTCTTTCTCAACTTCCACATCTTTTCCTTTGTTTCTTTTTGCTACCGACTTCTTACGACCGCGGTTAGGCTTCGACGTCGGGGTTGGAAGCGGTTCCTCTTCTTCTTCTTCGGTTTCGTCAACTAGGTGGTGAGATTGTTGCTCGGAATGTGGTTGGGAAGTGGTGAATTGGTTTGATTGTTGTTGTTTGTTCATTTGCATTTGCATTTTAAATTGGTGAAACAACATTTGTTCTTCTTGATTAGAATATTGAGGTTGGAAATTTGGATAGTAAGACATTTGGGTGAATGAAGGTTGAGTGGAACCGCCCGGATTCGAAGACGACCCCGGAATTTGGTTGGTTGGGTCGGTAAGCATACCGGAAATCCAATTCGGGTTGGGATTCATTTTTTTGAGTGAAAGATGAGAGAATTGGTATAGAAATTGTATGTGAAGTTATAAAATATAAAGGGGGTATTTATAGGATTTTTAAAGGGGTAAAAATAGGGTTTTGGGGGTATTTTTACGACTATTTTTCAAAAAAATAAATTATCGATCGCGTGGGCTGTTAGCCACGGCGCGAGAGTGCTTGGCGCGAACCACGGAGTGGTGTGCCATGGCTTAATCTCGCGTCATGGCTTAGCACGAAGCCATAACACCACCACTCCCTCCACTCTTAGCAGTATACATGTAACAGTAATACTAATGGTTGATCAATTGACGATAAATGAATAAAAACCGTTAAAGTCGCTCATAATTTAAAGTTCTAAGGTGTGTTTTTACCAAGGTTGCAAAAATCGCGAATTGGTAGTTGGGTAGTCGACCCTCTTGTAGCTTGTAATCGGTCTAGGCGGGATTAATCGGTAATCAATTGGATTGACATTTTCGGCAGGTTTGGGTATTTGTGATGAGTTTTGAGTATCTCTGACGAGTTTTGAGTATTTCCGACGAGTTTTGAATATTTCCAGCAATATTTCTTTCTAAAAAATAACTTGTAATATATATAAAAAGCTACTATAAAAGGCTAATAGTCTGATCAATAATCATGCACATCTTTTAATGCAAAATCATAGAATCATAAGAGCAAGGGGTGTAGTGGCTAAAAAACCTTAGCCATTTGGGCCCCATTTCGTGCCACATCACTGTCACCTCATCTCAACACAACAACTCAAAATACCCCTCACTCATAACACATAATTTTTTAGCCATTTGGGTCCCACCACTCACCAATTTATTATTTTTCATAAATATTTCACACAAACTAAATTTATTTCATTAAAAAAAATACAATTTACAATACGGAAAAGAAAATACAATACAAAATCAAAAACAATACGGAATTTAAACTAATCATTTAGTATATGTTGTTTCCATACATGCTCAATCAAATTTCGTTGAAGCCCTGCATGTGTTTGTTTTTCACGGAGTTCTTTTGCTTGTTACCGTTGCACTTCGCAACGTTCGATCCATGTCCGTGCCAGATTTGTTCGCGGGAAAATATAAGTGTCGCCAATTTCGGTTAGCGTAAACTTTTGATTTTTCAAAATCATGTTATGTAATATGATGGCCGTGTACATGATTCTTCGTAGCTTGTTGACAGTCCAAGCACGCGCATATTGATCTATTATATGCCAACGACCTTGAAGGACACCAAAAGCTCTTTCAACGTCCTTTCGAGCACTTTCTTGACGACGTTTAAATACGGCATTTCGCTCGTCTCGTGCAACCGTAAATGATTTGACAAAAGCTGCCTACTGTGGGTATATCCCGTCAGCTGGGGAGTAACCTTTTTGAAAGGTAACTCCGTTCACTTCAAACTAAACAACTAGGGTGATATCATCAAGAAGGTCGTCAAATAACGGAGAATGATTTAAAACAGTTAGATCGTTATTTGCACCTGCTACCCTAAAAAATGCATGCCAAATCCACAAATCGTATGAAGCAACGGCTTCGAGCATTATAATTTGGTATTTTTTATCATCCCTGCCAAATTGTCCGTGCCATGCTTTAAGACAATTAATCCATTCCCAATGCATACAATCAATGCTACCAAGCATTCCCGGTAACCCATGAATTCTATTATGTGCGTCATATAATCTTCGAACGTCGTTCACGTCAGGTTTCCTTAAAAACTCAAGCGTAAACAAATCAATAATGCACATATTAAAAAATCTAAACAATCGCGTGCACAATGTTCCCCCATTTGTAAGTATTCATCTAATGCATCAGGTGATGTGCGGTATGCCAATTGGCGTATGGCGGATGTGCATTTCATAATCACACTAAAACCTATTAGACCCGTAGCATCGGGTCAGACAACAAAAAAATCAAAATGAGCAGGTAAAGGATAACGTGTTTCAATATATTTTTCAATACCTTCGACTATTTCTAAAAATAGTCAACGGTTCATATGATATCGACGTCTAAAATAGTAGTCAGGATATTTTGGGGATGGACCAAAATAATCGGCCATCAACCGTGCTTCAGCAATGTAATGATCACGATTTATCGCTTTACGAGTGCCGCGTGAACTTTCACCCTGATTAAGTTGCAAAACCAACTCGATGTCTTCAATATCTTCGAGATCGGACATATTTGAATAGTTTGAAGAATCACTCATTTTTTTAGTTGTGTTTTGAGAGAATATAGATGTTGTTAAGATTGGTGTGTTTTTAATTTGAGATAAAAGGAGTATATATAATAATAAAAAGATATTTAAAAAAAATAAATTGAATTAACTCCTTTTAGAGCCGTTGTAACGTTCGTTTCTTTTTTTTTGTCGTGTACTGCGTTGGTAAAACGGCTAAATGCCAATGGCGAAAACATGATGAGTGTTCGGGGTGTGGTGGCGATCGCCACATCGTGTGCCACATGGGACTGGCGAGTGTGTCTCGTTATTACACTGTTTGCTCTAAGGATCACAATTTTGATAAACATGTGGATGGCTTTCCAGACATCTCTTCTAACCAACAAAATCTTTTATATAATAAAAAAATTATATCATTTCAGAGTTTTTTTATGTGATTTGATCTTATAGAAAAAAAAATTGACCAATCAAAACGCTTGGTTTTGATATGTATGCAATTTCGTACAATATAATTGGTTAAAAATAAGTTATAATTGAATCAATTTTGGTCATAATTAAAAAAATTGGTGGAAGAATTTGATGAAGAAAAAAAAGATATAAAAATATAAGTGTCAAATTTGTGAAAACAAAAAACTTAAAAAAGTGGTAATTATTAAAAGTTTAGCTGTTAAAATTAAATTAAGTTATATAAAGTTAAGTGAAACTTATTATTTTTCATTTTTTAATAACTTTAGGAAATAAATAAGTATCCCTTACACTTTATACCCTCTAGACTTTATACTTTAAAAATACAAATTATATAAAATCTATTTTAAGATGACTACAGATCTCTGTCGGTGTAGGACGCTACCGATGTATCAGTTGTTTAAAGACCGAAGGCTAAATATTGTTTGCTTAAATAATAATAATAAAGCCAAATTTCGGTTCCTTCCGGCCTTAACTTTACCAAACATCCATGTAGATCTTGTTATCTAAATAAAGCCCTCCGTCTTGGACTCACTAGTGAGTTGTTTCAGATGAAATAAAAGGATAACCCCTAATCGATGCGAATTATAACCTTTAATTTGTGGGACCTTATTCTCACCATATCGTCTCTTTAGGAAAGGATTTGAAAACTAATTATGATCTAAACCGGGTTTACTTTATATTAATAAGGACATAATTTATTTGTCAACAATAATAATATTTATAAAATCCTTAGAGGATTTAGGAATAAGGGAGCGAAAAGTAGCTATGCGTACACAATTAGCATTTATGAGTAGTGTTAGCATCTAGTCTTATATTTAACTGTGATTTCATTTTAAGCTTGGTTTGTGGATTGTGAAAAATAAAGGATGACGAACTCCCGTTCTTAAAGCCTTTTAAATAAATTTTATAAATTTTTTATCCTATTTTTCATCTATTATTGAATAAGTAGTTAAAACGGGGGTGCTTGCAAAATAAATGATTTTTGAACCTTCTTAATGGACCTTTTATGTTCTTGTTTGATTGTGAGGGGTCATAAGTTAAAGGGGGATAAAATTATTTATTTTCGGGCTTGGTTTATTAACATTGCATGTGAGACCAACAATAGCTTAGTGTGGGGGAATTTGATATGTACTTAAACACACATCATTTATACCCCGGAAAACACTATAAATCAGACTAAAAATACTAAAATATGTATAGTTATCTTGCAAATATGTTTGTTTGATGTTTTATGTCTCGCAGGTACTAAGGATTGAAAACGGAGCAAAAACGATGATTTTCGGGCTTGACTCTATCAAGTTTGCTTATTATTTAAAGTCAGGACGAAGTCGTTAATATTTCTCGAGCATGCCATTGGAAAGAGCATGAAAATCCGAGTCCGACGGTGCTTTCATCTCTTATTGGGCCGACCCGACTCCATTTATATGGGTCGGACCGAACCATACTTGTCAATACTTAAAGACTCAGACCATCTATTAGTGCAAATATACCAGCCCAAGACAAAGAAATGGAGAAAAGAAAATTTTTTTATGTAGCCAACGGTTAAAAAACGAAGGGCCCACAAAATATGCAAGTCACACTAGGTGGAAGAAACTCACCGAATGCACAAAAAAAGAACACAAACTCACCGAGCAAAACACCTAAAATTAAAGCACTTTGAAGGGGCGGGGCAAGAACTCACGCGTGAGTTTTAACTCACCGCGGTAAGTTCTTGCTTATACTGTCCAGCCTAACAACTCACCTTTCAACTAAAACTCAATTTTCATTAAAATACTCACTTTATATAAAATATACCCACTAAATATCACACACACTCACAATCAAATAAAATACATTAAATAAAAAAGAAAGGGGCCTACAAAAGTTGAAACTCACTTATGTGAGTTACTCATCGAAACATACCAAAACTTAATGTGACTTTTGGGACCGGCATAAGACTCACACGTGAGTTCATAACTCACTTTGGTGAGTTATGCCTTATACCGTCCAACCTTACTTTCAAGACAATCTAAGTAAGTATACGCGAGTTTTTCAAGCTTATGAATAATTTTAAGCTTTGGGTAATCATAAAGCCGAGAGTTCGGGTCCTTACAGAAGAAAAACGCTACTACCTGAATGTGACATTGTGGAACAATGATTTTTGCAATATTATTTAGTCGACAAAAACAATCCACTTAGATACCCAAAGACGAATTTTAGGTGAAAGTATAATATGAGTTCCAAACTTTCTTAACAAATTTTATCATCTTCAATATTGAACCACTTCCCGAATACTTCTTTTTTTTAATAAACAACGATCAGACGCTTTGGTTCGTTTAAGTAACAGTTCTCTCATAAAATGCATATCAACCATACACCAATTTGCATACGACACATCACCTGATGCATTTGACGAGTACTTGCAAATTATATTATATAATATTTGTTGAAGTGAAACTTTTGAGCCGATACTGTTGCGAAGACACCGGGTCGGAGGGGGGATGGAGGGGGAGGACGGCTTGGGAGTATTGTCGAGTCGCAGCTCGAGCCGATACAATTCAAATGCCGAGCCGAGCCGCCGGCTAAGAGGATTAAAAAAATGGTTTAACAGGTTTTAATGTTAGTTTGTTTTCCACTAACTTGCCATTTAATTTTTTAGGTTGCTTGCATGTTTAACACATGTTTTTCATTATCAATTTGATTAGCAATATACATTAGACATAGAAGCTTTGTTTGAAATTTCTAAAAATAGTAAGTGATCAGTCTTGCCATGTAATCTCCATCTTTTTATTTACAAAAAAAATAAAGCTTCCTTTGTTGCAGGTATGCCTAAACATATTTTTTATGCTTCTTCAGTGTGGGTGTAGTTTGAAATGTGTAACTATCTAATGTAGTTTAATTGTTTGATGTTTTGTTTGTAGTTAAGGGTTGCAAAAGGCAAAATAGTCTCCATCTTGCCATTCACAAAACAATTTTCAAGTTTCCTTTGCTGCAGGTATGTTTAAACAAGTTATTGTTTATCTTCTTCAATGCGTGTATAGTTTGGAAAGTGTGACTACGTAATGTGGTTCGACTGTTTCATGTTTTTTTTATAGTTAGGGGTTAGAGAATGTGAACTTGAGTATGCAGTTTTGAAGGTGGTGTAACTATGTAATTTATTTTTAATTTTGGTGGTTTGTTTGCTGCAACTTTTTGGTTTGTTAGTGCATTAGGTGTGTTGTGTATTGGTGATTTAAGATATAAAAACATAATTAAATATTAAAACATGCAATATATAAATATAACACAAGCGAAAACAAC
>BQNB010151609.1:1490-15878 GCA_026074375.1 Tanacetum coccineum | reverse complement strand
GACTTATAACATGTAAACTTGAACACAAACACAACTCAACTAGTTTTATTGCTTTAGAAAGAATAGTACAAGATAAGAAACAGTAGGTACAACTAACTTTAAAGTCTAAAAGCTCAATTTGAAAAGATGAACAGTACAAGTGAAACTGAAAAGAGAAAATTACAAAAAACTAAACTAACTAACTCTCACAAACTGAATAACAAGCTCCTATATATAGGTAGAGGTGAGGAGAAAATGAGAACTTCAAGCATTCCTAGCCGTTGATCTCTTCTACTTGAATCTTGGCCGTTGGATGTAATGGGTGAGGTGTTCGCACCAATCACTGCTTGCCAGGTGTGCAAAATGACGTCGAAGTGAGCTCTAATTGGTGGAGTGGAGTTGGGAAAAACGGGAAAGGAATTTGGGAAGGTTGGGTTTGTTCGTGATTGTTGGCGGGAAAAATGGTTACAAAGCGGTTAGGAAGAAAAGTTAAACCGCGTTTGTGTTTAAAAGTTTAGGATTATTGCATAACAAGCCCTTGTGTTTCTTTTTCAAAAGTGTAGTATATAAGTGAGTTTGAGAATTGGCATTTATGGCCCTTGTAGTTTTTAAAACAGGAAATGGCTTTGATATCTTTCTTCATGTCTTCACTTGATCACTTGCTTTTTCCGTTTCTTGTCGTTTTTGGTCGTTTTTGCTCACTTTTGTCTCATTTGTCTTTAATTCCTGCACACATGCATTAAACACACAAACACACATATCTTTTAGCATTTTTGGTCATTTTTGCAAGTTTTTACGGGATTTAAACATGTATAATTAAACATCTATCAACCTATCATTCAACTAGATCTTGTGATACCGACCACGTTAGCTAGATGTTGGGATGACTCTCTATATAGTGATTTATATATCTAGACCAATAGGATCACGAATAATGACCTATCTTCGCCTTTAGATTAGAGATTAGTTGGACCGATAGGTGACCCTTGGGATCAACGAGTACATTCATAATCAGTTGGTAAAGACTTGGCTAGTAGATTACTAGTATATAAATTGCCATTAAGCAGTAAGTGGGTAAAGTCTCTACGAGCTAGGGTTTAACAAGATCACCATTGCTTTATGATGAGGTTGTAAACTTCACTTCAAGTTTTACAACTCCCTAGGCAGGGTACCTGATAACATCAAATAACGTCTATTTTATAGTATTATTGATCCTATGTATTTAACTCATTTTATATAATTATTGCAAAAAATTGTTACTTAATCGTTTATATTTGAGAATTGCAGTAATTATGGAGTACTTGGTGAATATTAGCAAAATGCGCGCATTCTGGAGCTTAAATGAAGATATTTCAAAGATTTACTATTCTGAAGACCAATACGCCGTATCCATCAAGGAAGATACGTCGTATCCGTGCCTGCACTCACCAAAGACCACAAAGGAAAGAAGATCAATACGCCGTAACCAGAAGAAGTCAATACGCCGTATTAAAGATATAGTATGTGGATATTCTGGAAGATATCAAACGTGGTCCTTATTCCAAGAAACTCTAATACGCCGTATCCAATCCCTTGGATACGCCGTATTGAACCGACTTCCAGACCCTATAAATACAAAACTCAAAAACGAGTTTTAAGTGTGCTAAATCATATTCTCGATTCCTAAACCATAAAAGTCGATTTTTAGAGGAGAAAAAGAGCAGAAGAGGTCTTGCAACGCATTCCAATCCATAGAAGAGAACATGTAATTTCTTATACTTCTGTAATCGTTCAGTTTTTGGTATCATTCGTTAACTCGGTTAGTTTACCTTGGCTAAAACAATTACCCTTGTAATAAGTATGATGTTTGAAGGATAATACCTTCGGGTATTAGCCATTATTATAAAGATTTGAATGTTTGGTTTTCTTTATATCTCGATTGCTTAATTTATAGTTGCATGCTTGTTTATGTTTATCAATTTATACTTGTTTACGTGCTTTTGTGTGCGATCTATCATTCAACTGGATCCAGTGATACGGACCAAGTAATCTAGATGCCGGGATTGCTCTCCATATAGTGATTTATACATCTAGAATCATAGGATCACAAGTATTGTCCTTCTAAAATTGTGCAAAGGATACGCTTCTGGCTTAACTAGATAACGGAAACTGCCTTTGGTTTATTGAACATGTTGACTAGTAGGTGAATCTAGATAATTCAACAAATAATGTTCTGATTCCATTGGATAGTTGGAGAAGTGGACTACTAGTGTATAAATTGCCTTTAAGCAGTACGTGGGTAAAGTCTATATGAGCTAGGCTTTAACAAGATCACCATTGCTTTAATCCATAAGATAGATTATAATCAAGTAATAAGGATGCTTTATGCGGATGCTTTAATTGTGATATAATTAATGTGTCTAAGTCTTCGGATGATGTCCCGCCTAAGTCTAAGAATCATATGCCTCTTCGAGATAAGTAATCATTGCACTAAACAAACAAACCAACTTCTAATCGGATTAATGATGGCTAATACAGTTTTCTATCATAAGGATCGGCCGCTCTTTTATCTTCTGTTAATTTGCTTGCGTGGGTTAAAGTGTCTTGAATTGATTGTAGTCACCAACCAAACCCGTGCCAGTCTCTCAGGCTGAAACCCCCCTTTTACCTGATGCTGAAGTAGAACAATCAAAACTTACATGGAGAATCTATCGAGCAAATATCAGGGGAGTTTCTCATTCTAATTCTTTTTAATTCCCGTATTTAACGTTTTATCTATACTTGTCCTATTTTTCACACCAAAATGCTTAAATTATGCTCAATTTTTTTTTCAAGCTTACTTTTTTTGAAATTACTTGATACATAACCCGCACACAATAACCTTTGTTAGATATTGTGAGCATTTAACCTTATCAGTTTCTAAATGTTTACCCAAATTTCACAAAATATGAGTGTGCCGGTGATGTAGTAGACTTTAGAACTTGGCTTGGTATATCTATTCGAGATCGCAGTGATAAGTACTATAGATTTAGATGGAGTAACCTGTTTAAATTGGTAAATTTTAGGATTACACTCAAATTGCCTTTACATGTTGCTTATTAACTAACTACACCGGTTAGTTAACCCCTGTTTAAACCTTTTATTTACTCTCACTTTAAGAGTAAGATTCCCTTAGAACAACCCATAGAGCCAATCCTTTAGGAACTAGACCAATTATTTGTTTCGTTACACCTTAGCCTATCCTGTTAGATTAAGTTTATTTTATAGTTGCTAGTTGCTTAAAGTGTAAAGTTTGTATTTCCTGAGTCTTGTGTCTATTTTGGTACGGTTGGAAGAAATTTTCACATTGCAAATAGGAATGTATATTATAGTCAAAACTCATGTATTTTTACTACCATCGCAATAAATGATACGTCCGAAGAACAAAGTATTATTGAAGGAATTATCTGGAATTATTATGATCGTGAAGATGGTGAAACTACACCAAGTTTCGTAGTATAGTGTTAGCAAAAAGAAATATAAAAAAAATTAGTAAAATCACAACAAAAAAGAGGGGGAAAGTTTGAAGATAATCATTTCGCAACTACCGAAGGAATTACACGAAGGATCGATTATTCGTTGATACAAATCAACGATGTAGAGTATTGTATAAAGTAGAAGATATCGCCACTTGCCTTGTAAAGTATGTAAAGTATGGGATGATTAGGAAGTTGACCGTTACGGGAACGCAACTTAGGTTGTTGTTTTTGATCTATGATCAAGACGTTGTAAATAGTTGTGTCTTTATCATGATAACGGTCGAGAAAAAGTATCTAGCAACTTGTATTTTAGACATAATCTATTTGTTTTGTAACTTTTATTTAACAACAATTTAATTCTCTTTCCTAATCATTAACCATGGGTTTTATGCGGATGAGGATGTGATCGAGCGTGCATGTCTATTCCTTCGTTACGGCCATGTAAGCATGTCTCAGCTGCCTTGTTGGTTTATTACTATTGGTGAAAGTTAGAAGATCCCTACCCTATATCATTCTTCATCCTAATCGTTGGTTAAATTCGAATGAGGATGTGATCGAACACACATGTCTATTCTATCGTTATGGCCATGTATGTGTGCTTCAGCTGCCTTGTTGGGGTGGTACTTTTGGTGAAAGATTGTAGAATGATCAACCCTAAGCCTTATCTTAAAAACCTATATTTACTTTTATAAACTTGTTACTCCTTAGCTTTAGCGGTGGAGATGTGTATCCTTGCCAAGCTTATGATAGAATACTCGTCATGACCGAGCAATTGAGCAAATTAGTTACATGTTACCACATAGATTAGTTGAGTGATTTGAGTCTTTTCATCTTCCTATTTCGTAAGGTGTTTAGTTTTGTACTTGTAATAGATCAAATAAATGCTTTAACGGAACATATCCTTAGGGATACATTTTTATAGACTTCTAAAGGCAACTTGAGGACAAGTAGGATTCAAGTGGGGGGATATTTGATGACATCAAATAACGTCTATTTTATAGCATCATTTATCCCATGTATTTAACCCATTTTATATAATTACTGCAAAGAATTGTTACTTAATCGTTTATATTTGAGAATTGCAGTAATTATGGAGTACTTGGTGAATATTAGCAAAAGGCGCGCATTATGTAGCTTAAATAAAGATATTTTGAAGATTTACTATTCTAAAGACCAATACGCCGTATCCATCAAGGACGATACGGCGTATCCGTGCCTGCACTCACCAAAGACCACAAAGGAAAGAAGATCAATATGCCGTATCCAAAAGAAGTCAATACGCTGTATTGAAGATATAGTATGTAAATATTTTGGAAGATATCAAACGTGGTCCCTACTCCAAGAAACTCCAATACGCCATATCCAATCCCTTGGATACGCTGTATCGAACTCTAGACCCTATAAATACAAAACTCAAAAACAAGTTTTAAGTGTGCTAAATCATATTCTCGATACCTAAACCATAAAAGTCGATTTTCAGTGGAGAAAAAGAGCAGAAGAGGTCTTGCAACGCATTCTAATCCATAGAAGACAACATGTAATTTCTTATACTTTTGTAATCGTTCAGTTTTTGGTATCATTCATTAACTCGGTTAGTTTACCTTGGCTAAAACAATTACTCTTGTATTAATTATGATGTTTAAAGGCTAATACCTTTGAGTATTAGCCATTATTATGATGATCCGAATGTTTGGTTTTGTTTATATCTCGATTGCTTAATTTATCGTTGCATGCTTGTTTATGTTTATCAATTTATACTTGTTTACGTGCTTTTGTATGCGACCTATCATTCAACTGGATCTAGTAATATGGGCCAAGTAATCTAGATGTTGGGATAGCTCTCCATATAGTGATTTATACATCTAGAATCATAGGATCACAAGTATTGTCCTTTTAAAATCATGCTAAGGATACACTTCTGGCTTTACTAGTTAACGGAAACTGCCTTTGGTTTATTGAACATTTTGACTAGTAGGTGAATCTAGATAATTCAACAAATAATGTTCTGATTCCATTGGATAGTTGGACAAGTGGACTACTAGTGTATACATTGCCTTTAAGCAGCAAGTGGGTAAAGTCTCTATGAGCTAGGGTTTAACAAGATCACCATTACTTTAATCCCTAAGAAAGATTATAATCAACTAATAAGGATGCTTTATGCGTGATAAGTGCTTAATTACACATATCTTTTACCTCTAAAAACGAGCTTAAATGACCAAAAACAGACAAAAACTGCCAAATATATGTTTGTTTTGCATTTGTATTGTGCAGGAAGTGGATATCAACAAAAAGACAGAAAACTAAGCCAAAATGACAAAACTGAGCATGGAATGGAAAAGACTGTGCAAAATCAAGGCCAAAGTCCAAAAATGCCAAAGTCAGAGTCAAATTTTGCTTTGCGTGGTTAAAGTGGTCTTGAATTGATTGGTAGTCACCAACGCAAGACCCTGTGCCAGTCTTCAGGCTGAAACCCCCCTTTTAACTGTTAGAAATTAGGATTTAAGAACGTAACATAAGAGATTAGCAAAGGTTTGACTTAGATTAAGAATTAATTAAGATTAGATAAAGCAAAAATATAAATGCACTTGAGAGAGATTGTAAACCTTGCGGCTTCAATGTCTCGACTCTAATACTTACCAGAATCTAAAAATCTACCACTAAGACCGGGTAACACTAGCCCGTTAAACAAAGTTGTTTTTTGGTTTAATGTCGGAGACAAAACTAACTGAATATATTCCACAGAAAATTTAATAAGACTGCTTGAATATCATAAATATAAACACCACATCAATACGAGCACAAGGTCTAGTCTACCCTAAACTGTTGTAAGAGTATGTAAAGAAGGCATAACACGGGGGATTGTTATACGTTGCAATCTATAGTGTGAAATAGCGTCTAGTAAAGGTCCTAAAATCGAGTAATGTAAGCGTAAAGATGCTCGAACTAGAGGTGAGTAGAGAAAGTAAATTTAATTTTTTGTATTCTCCATCCAATTATATTTTAAATAGAAAGAGGAAGTAAAATCTCCTCGGAGTATTTGAATGTGGTTATGCGCTGTAATAAACTACTAATTTAAAACTAAATTAAACATAACTAAGAATAAGAGGCAATTACGTATGATGATAGAATAGTGACTATTTTGACTTTAATCAATAGATATGAATCCTTTGTAGCTCACGCTAACTCTATTTCGCCTTGTTCACACTTGTGATGTATAATGCAGAGTACTTATATTCTAATGCATGGAAGAATTAGACACAAACAACACCGTCTATGATAATGAAACTAACTATAGACAACACACAAATTACTTGAGATGCGTATTATAGATGAACACTATACAAGCCTCCTAGTCAAGATAAACTCGTTTGGTATATTAGCCATAAAGGAGGATCATCCACACAAGTCTAGATAAACGCGTTTGTATTAATACCTAAAGGGGATCATCCACACACGGGTAAGGTAGTATGAAGATTATTACCAGTGGAATCCTTTTTGCGCAATCATGTCTCCCAAGATCTCACGATAAGGGATTAAACATGCACACACATACAATCATAAGAAAACACTTAAAAGATCTAGCCAAGCATGTTCAAGATAGAGGAAGCATAATTATATATTAAAAAATAAGACATATTGAAAGATAAAAGATAAAAGAACTTCATTATGATGAATCAAGCAACTAGGGATAGTATAAAAGGGTTGGGAAACCCTAAAATACTCCCAAAATCTGGTACACCTTGTTCTCCCACGAACTAAACCCTAATTTCTTCTATCAAAAGTGTATTTGAAAAACGTAGAATAAAGTTTGTATATATAGAATTCAGGCCACGACGGCGTCGCCATTTTCCAGATGTCGTCATCGCCATTTTCTAGACGCCGTCGTTAAGCTAGGGTTTCTTTCGGTCTTCAAACTTGACGGCTGATCCAGACGCTGTCTTCATGAATCAAACGACGTCCTACTTGAGTCCAGACGCGGTCGGGAATATTCCGACGGCGTCTCCAGAACCTGGTCTTGAATCTTCATCTTCATACTCGTTAGCAACCTTGTCCGTTTTCTTCCCAAATTGAGCCCAAATCACGTGTATTTCCACAGAATGTCTTCCAAATGCTAAAAATGCAAAAAGAAACAATTAAGCACATATTTAAGACAATTTTGCATGATTATAAGGGTAAAATAACCCCGAAAAAGTGTATAAAACTACACCTCATCACATAACCCTACACTTAGGATTTGCTTACCCTCAAGCAAATAAGCTTTTCTACCTTAACAAGATACATATCGGGGGCATTTAACTTACTCTTTAAAGGCTTCATGGCACAACTAATTAGACCTCGTAACTAGAAGCATGAGAAAAATACATTAGCACCTCAGGTCTTTATCTTGTCGTAGGTTGTTCCTTCATGCTTGTGTGTGAATCTTTGATCTTGAGCCTTTGTCATTGTCTTTTGACTTCATCTTTACGTCCGAGATCTTTAAATTCATTATCCTTCAGTCTTGATTGATTTGTTGCCATCTTGCGATCTTGTGCTTGACCAACATGCTCCTAAAACTTGCATCATCTTAAAAAGCATGCTAATAATCACTCCCCCGAAGCTTGGTTTCTGAGGAGTATCTTAATATCAGTCTCAATTGATGATTCTTTATTTGACTTTGAGGCTCTTTGATGGTGGGGAAGATTAGAATCAACTATCTTGACGTTGAATGATGACTTTGAAAGTTTGAGTATGAGCATGTGGATTATGAATCCAACTTTACTGGAATGAGGTTGCAACACCGTCGTCTTATCCTAAAATAAAACAGTTAGCAATAAAAGATGAATTTGGCTTTGTCATTCATCTTTAGTTCGGTTGCATTAACCTTCGGTTTCCCGTTTTATAGTATAAATACTATACATGTGATCAGGTAGATTCAAAGAATCTCCTTGACAGGGTTTCCAGCTCAAAGCGTAGGATCTTCTAATACAGATGTATTAGATTCACCATGCTTGCTAGTTCTCATTACCGGAACGTCTCAAAGCAGACAACACGGTAAGAGTGAATCAGATAGTTACTATCTTTCTGATTAAGTCGTCAATTCATTTATTGGACCAAAATTGATATCCAGTTATCACAAGCTTGATTCATATAGAATCTTGCAAGTCACCTACCAAGAGCTTGTTTGATGTTGGCTCAAGCAGGATTTCCATCTTCACTGTGAATACTTAAGTATCAATCAGATGTTCTGGAAAGATCTTAAGGATAATGCGTAACACTCTTTGTTACAACTTGTGAACTTTAAGGTGTTCAGCAAGAGTACTTTGACATTGTGTCCTAATGAGATTTATAATTTGATCTCTTCTTGGCTCTAGACTCAATTTGTGCACTTTTGGTTTTAGTAATCGGAGGCTGGAGCAGACTGCCACCTATTCAATATCAACAATCTCGGAGTAAGATGTCAATAGATAACGTGTGTATCTCCATGACAAATGAGACAAGTTTCTTTTGAGAGAAACCCGAATGGCTGGGAAGGGTTGTGCATTGCATCACTGGGTCCATGATGTCGTCTTCAATATCAACAATCATCTGTGTGATTTTGATAGATTATGTATTGACCCAGTTTCTGCCTAAGGTGTAAGGAGGGCTTCTTTCTTTTCACCCTTTATCCATACATTTCTTTTTCATTCTTCAACCCCTTCAATGCTTACCAAGACGTCATTACTAACACCTTGTTGTGATTGTTCCAGTGTTAGCTCAATCTTAGTCGGCATTTTTCCCTTATACTCATTCTTCTCTAATCATACCTAAGGACTGCTATTTCTAACTATGGATTATCCTTGGGTAGATCCCTCTGGTTCTGGTTGGATCGTAGGACTTATACCTAACCTTAACCACCTTATGACTTCATCGACGTCGTGAGATTAATTGGTTGTTGGGTATAGAGATCGAACCATAAAACCATTTTCTGACATTGTTATTTTCAAATACTCCCCCTACACATGTGCTCCGAGATTCGAAATTGTTTAGCACATGAAGGAAAGAGTTGCACTTAGAGTCTTAAAGATCACATTCGTCTATAACATATTTTAATCACATTTTCTCCCCTTATTTTAAATAATAAAACACTTAGTATTTGAAATACCAATTGATTAAAATTTGACATGAAAAAGTTCATGGGGAAAAAAATTATACTACAATATTGCATGAATTCATTTTTCAGATTGCTCCCCTTCAACAGTATATGTGGGATATCAATATTTATTAAAACTTGACATTGGAATAAAAAATTGATATGTCACCACAAAATGTTGAGGACAGAGTGAGATGCCTTAGTGAACAATGTATATTAATAATTGACATTATAAGTTTCCATATTTTAATGTCACAAAATATGTTTGGATATATAAATTTGACATTTATGAGATGTATCCAACACATTAAAAGACTTTGTTTTAAAACAGCTCCCCCTCATAAATTGATTCACATAAAATGACATTCTACGTACTACAATTCTTTAAAAATTATTCGAGGAAGGGAGTGTTGAACACACAATTTTAATAAATACTACTTTTTATGGAAAAATACCACAAATTATATTGTAGTCAATTTTGACATTGAAAGTTCTTTTTGAAAAATCGTGTTTAACGATTTTAAAACCACATTATAGAAGATTTCCCTTCTATTTTTAGAGTAAGCGCACTGAAGCGTACAGTTCCCTATTACATTCGGGACCAAGTTATGCACTAAAATGTATATAAGTCATTGAGAATTTTTTTTAGAAATGACATGTTTTAAAAGCATTTGAAACTCTTGCTCGAACTTCATTTACACGCCCGTGTCGATGTTAATCAACATTTCTAGGTACGTAAATATTATTGATTCCAAGAGACATGTCGAGAAGATTCTTTTTGGTATTTTTTGAAAAATTTTTTGATTTTATATTTTGTTTTTCGAGGTTTTATATTTTTCTATTTTCTTTTTGTTGGTTTTATATTTTTGTATTTTCTTTTTCAAAATTTTTTTATAAATTAAAAATAAAAAGAGAATAAAAATATTTACAAATTAATGTTTAATGTGGATGAAGTTGAAATCTGGTTGTTGACGTTTTATTTTGATGAATCAGTAGGCTGGGACAGCGGAAGACTTTAAAACAACTTGATTTTCTCCATTGAAATATTCGTCGAACAAAGGACCGAATAGCAAATCCAGCTCATTTGACGTTGTTACTGTCTCAACTGCTTGATGAACTTCTGTTGACACTGTGGTGCGAGGCTTGAACCGTTTTGTTCAAACGTCATTTTTCTGTATCATCATCTGTGAATCCACTTTGACAATGGTTTCTGAGATATCAGCCTTTTCAGCAACCATACTCTGAGATTTTCCTTGTTGATATTACATAAGGTACCTGCACTTAAATCAAGACTTTGTTCCTTCTGAACATTGATTGATGTACCTGCACTTACATCCAGAGTTTGTTTGCATTCATGAATATACCATCAGCAGTGCTTTGAAATCTAGCAGAAGGCATCACATAGTTTTGAGTTCCTATTCTTTCTTTGTGTCTTTTTCCTTGCTTCATCTAGATAGTGATTACGAACCTTTCTTTGTAACTTATCTTGAATGTTCTTAGAACTTTCCTAGATGAGTAGATGCAATCTCGTGATCAGGTTTTGCAAAGGTGGATTCTGTTTTCTTAGGCAAATAATGTTGAGTGAATGGTTTTGACAAATTCTTATTCACATCAACTTGGGAGGCAAACCGTTGTTTTGACATTTGAGCCCTTTTCAGATTTAAACGCATTCGGTTGTCTAACAACTGATTGGTTTATTAGAGGATGGTACACGGGTTTCCCCAAGAATGATGTTTTATCAAACTTAGTATCTACACTATTTCCTTTTAACTTCCTTAAGTCATTTTTTAAAGCAACAATTGCAAAAACCTTTTCCTGAATCTGAGCTTTTAATTCAGTATTACTAGCAAGCAAAGATGTTGTCTGTTCTGTAGTCTTAGATCTTGTGATTTTAATAAAATCATACAAATCTTTGTAATGCTGTTTCAAAGTCTCATTTTCCTTACATATTGTAGCCACACTATGTTCTAATTCGATGTTCATTGTTTCAAGTACATCAATTTCCTTTTCAATCTTGGCTTTATTACTTGTTTGTTTCAAAATAATTTGACCCATGTGCCCTGATTTTTAAAGAATGATTTTGCTATTTAAGTTCAAAGAGTAATGCAATGTGCTTCTCCATTCTTGAAAAAATCTTTTTGATATTGGGTAACTGTCTCTTTGAGCCAAAATATTTTCAGAAACTAGGAGTGATTGTTTTGAGTATTCACGTTGTTCTGGTTTATTAGGTGATGAATCAAGCATAGGACTTTTAACTTGACATTGTTCAGTATACTGGTCAACCCTACCTTTATTAATGATTTCAGGTTTGACTCAGTTTGGATGTTGTAGATAGCAAAGATATTACATTCCAGCGTCAATGTACCTCCAGCATTGGCATCTTCATCATATATGGAGTCTGTTATCTGCATCTTTCAGCATCTGTATCATTCCCTGACATGTGGGTTGTCATCTTGCCACTAATGAGTCTGTCCTTAATGCTTTATGTTGTCAACCATATCAGCATTCCAAGGCTTCTTACCCGTATCAATCTTACTCTCGTGCGTCTGCATCTGTCTTTTATTCACCCATTCTTCGAATTACTGTCTTATTTTAAGTGTTCTTTCATCGCAACGGACTTCCTTAAACATTTACCCAGGTGTGGTGTAGTGATCTCTTGAAGTTGTTTGAGCCTCGAATTCCAGTGTATTCAAACAAAGTACGTGTCTGTCATTTGGACCGGTAATATCCAATGTAAACTTTAATATCGATGGACTTTTGGAAATGGTTGTTTACAACCAACAAGGTGTCATGGTCCATCTTCTGTAATTCATCTTTGTCATGTTGCTCTTGTAGTTGTACTACGTTGAGGAGCATTGTTCTTGTGAAGTATCAACATCTGTCCAAAGAGTGACATGAATGCCGTTTGAATCATGTACGATGAGGAGTGCCTTTTAAAGTCATCTTTTAAAAGAACTTGAAGGTGTGAATGAAGAGATCGATAATATGCCATGCATATTTCTTTTGCTTTTGACCTCTTGTATTGATTGCATGAACATTGTTGGTCAGAAGTCAAGCAGCATTACTTTGATGATTTGTTGATGCAGTCTCGGAATTATTCTTCTTTCTCAGAACAAGATTTTGGTTTGAACATACTAAATCATACCTTTATGAATCTGAGTCAATGCTTGGTTTGATGTGAATGATATTCTTGTGTCTGCATCAAGGTCTTTTGTTTCAACAAATGTAGAGTCCCGTTGGTGATGACGAATTATCTCATGCATGTTATTTACGAATGGAATCTAATGGGGTACAGATCATTGAATCATTGAAGGAATAGCATTGTTTCGTGTATATTTCCTCTTACGCTCTTCGTGGAATGCTAAATTGAAAGCATTTTTTAAACTTTGTTCTGAGATTAGTAAAAGTAGTTGTGAAATTCTGTCCTAGAAAAGTTTATCTTAAGTAAGATGTTGTTCTAGTAAATCCAAGTCTTGAGAGAACGTTCTCTTGAAGATAGGCATCGTGCCATAGTATTGTAAAGTTTCTAAGAGAAACTTAAATAGAGACTTGATTTCTTTAAGACTGTGCATGCAACTACTTCTTTAAAGTTGTGTCTTCTCTTGAATGTAAGAAATTAAACACGAAGAAACTGTGTCTTCTGAAAGAACCATGATGTTTGAGTTGCAAATTGGAATTCGTATTTGACCCCCCCCCCCCACTGTGATGTTGTGAATGGATATCGAATCTTAAGTAGGTAAAGTGATTGTTGTTGTGGATTGAAATCAATTAATGTTCACGGGATTTTACAAGTCTTTGATTAAAACCGAGAAAAGAATAGAATCTTTCACGGGATTTTAAAAATCAAGAAGAAACAGTGAAAAAATGACTATTTGTTGTTGAAATCGTTGTTGAAATTGAAGTAGGTGAGCTTTTGTTGGCGAAAAATGAGCTTAAAACGGTGAACGATGCACAAACGATTCACTTTTGAGGACTAACGATTGAATTATATGAAATAAGGACCAATGGTGCAATTACGTTTCACTAAATGATTAAAAAATAAGTAAAGATTTGAAAAATGAAAGAAGAAAGAAAAATTATTAAAAACTAGAAGTTAAAATTGAAAATGTTTTGAAACTAAAAGGTTAAAATTAAAATTATTGTAAACGGAGGACTAACGTTGAAATTGCATTATTAGGAAGGGCATGTCTATAGGAAAACAAGGTGTTTAAAGTGAAAAATTATGAAAAGCAAAGGGTTAAAATTGAAAAACTAAAAGTTCAAATTATTATAAAAAAATTCTCATGTACGTAGTAGACATTGTCTTCTTCGTTAGATATGTAAAAATGAAAACGTTTGTGTTTTTCTTGCTCGGGACTTGTACGGTTATCGTCGTTGAAATCCGAATATACCACATTGATCGAAAATGAGTCACGATCACAACGGTGTATTTCTTAAGTCCCATCGATGAACGACACTCAAAACCGAAAACCAAAAACACTTAAACGAGTATATACTTGTTCTCAAGAATTAGCTCGGTTTGCACTAGTAAAAAACTCGTTCGGCCCTTTTATAATTATACTCGTTCGGCTCTTATAAAATGTCACTCGTTCGGCTCATTCAAAGTTACACTCGTTCGGCTCACTCTCGATGAGAACTCGTTCGGCCCTTTTATAATTATACTCGATCGGCTCACGTGAAATTCACTCGTTCGGCTCACCTTGAAGAAACTAGTTCGGCTCTCATGAAATTCACTCGATCGGCTCACGTGAAATTCACTCGTTCGGCTCACCTTGAAGATGTCTCGATCGGTGGTCTCTTGAA
>BQNB010151608.1:0-15878 GCA_026074375.1 Tanacetum coccineum | reverse complement strand
CTATGGATGATTAGTGCCACAAACTACAAACCACATGGATGATTTTTGCAGTTTACTCTAAAAAATATAATGGGGGAATTTCATATATACCCAATAAAACTTCATAATTTACATATTTCCTCAAAACACAAGTTTTCAATGCATAATGTACAATGAAATTAAAGCATGTTTGGGGAAATATGTAAATATAGAAGTTATATAAAAGAGTCAACATAAGGACTTGTTTTGTCAATTATCATCTTCTGTAACTCACCAAAATTGGGGGGAATATAAACCCGCCAATTGATTTAGCAAAATTAAAACCTCTATTTGATTTTGGCGCTAGGAAATTGAAGGATCCACGTTCTTCATCCTCCTTTAAGATTAATATTATTGATTACACTCAACTGACAAATGGTTTGGGTGTAGAACTCGAACCTTAAATTGAAGCTAGGGTTTCACTTTGTATCCAATATTCGAAGGTAAAATTGTCATTCTCCCTTTTAAATTGATAATATAACCTTGTTTACTTTGTAAGTTATATCAATTTGTTGAGAGTTAATTGATTTCCTACTTTGAAGTTTGCCTATGTGTGTATTTTTCTAAAGAACATAGTTAAAACACATATAATTTTATTGTTTTAACTTTTTTGTTAGATTATGGTTGAATTGTTACCTGATGTTTTAATGTTTTAATTAGATTAATAAAACCAAATAAATTAGTGCTAACTAGGGGTGTGCATTAGAGTTTAAGCAAAAATAACCAACCTCTAGCATAAACTAAAATCACCCAAACAAAAAATACTTTAGAGTGTGTTTGGTTTGCGGTTAGTGATCATATCAGAATGGGTTTGATTATGTTAAGGAATAGGAATGGGTAATGTTGTTTAAAAGATGTTGGTTATAATCTTGACGTCACTTTGGATAAGTTGTTATCAAGCCTTGCTAACATGAGTACGGAATTTGTGAGATAGGTGGTGTGGGTTCTGAAATTTGTCGTTCTAAAAAAACATGGGTACAGAACCCCCGGTACTAGCCCATAAAAAACAAGTGAATCAATTGCTTTTAAACAATCTGTCATGACACCATACACCCAAAGTGCCTTGAAACTTTCGCTCGTTTTTTTACGATTTCACCCGTTTTTTTACGATTTCGCCCGTTTTTAAACGATTTCGTCCGTTTTTTACTATTTCATCAGTTTTTTACGTTTTCGTTTGTTTTTTTACGATTTCGTCAGTTTTTTTACTGTTTTCGTTGTTTTTTTTCGATTTCGCCGTTTTTTTTTTCTTTTCGATTTCGTCAAGTTTTATTAAGATTCTCGTTTTGTTTTTTTACGTTTTCGTCCGTTTTTTACGATTTCGTCCCTTTTTTTACGATTCCGTCCGTATTTTTACGATTTCGCCCGTTTTTTTACGATTTCGTCCGTTTTTTTACGGTTTCTTCCGTTTTTTACGTTTTCGTCTGTTTTTTTACGTTTTCGCACTTTTTTTCTTAATTTTTTTTTGTCTGTTTTTTTTCCGATTTCGTCTTATGTTTTTTTACGAATTCGTCTGTTTTTTTCGTTTTGTCTGTTTTTTAGTTTCGTCAGTTTTTTTACGATTTCGCAGTTTTTTAAGTTTTTCGTCCTGTTTTTTACGATTTCGCCCGTTTTTTACGATTCGTTCCAGTTTTATTTCGATTTCTGTTCGTTTTTTACGTTTTCGTTCCAAATTTTACGATTTCGTCCTTTTTTTTACGATTCCGTCCGTATTTTACGATTTCGCCCGTTTTTTTACGATTTCGTCCGTTTTTTTTTTTTTTTTACGGTTTCTTCCGTTTTTTACGTTTTCGTCCGTTTTTTTACGTTTTCGCACTTTTTTTACGATTTCGTCTGTTTTTTTACGATTTCGTCTGTTTTTTTACGAATTCGTCAGTTTTTTTACGAATTCGTCAGTTTTTTTACGTTTTCGTCTGTTTTTTTACGTTTCGTCAGTTTTTTACGATTTCGTCAGTTTTTTTACGTTTTCGCCCGTTTTTTTACGATTTCGTCTGTTTTTTACGTTTTAGTCTTTTTTTTTACGTTTTCGTCAGTTTTTTTACGATTTCTTTCGTTTTTTACGTTTTCGTCTGTTTTTTTACGATTTCGTCTGTTTTTCTACGTTTTCGTCATTTTTTTATTTCGTCAATTTTTTACGATTTCGTCCGTTTTTTTACGATTTCGCTCGTTTTTTACGATTTCGCCCGTTTTTTACGTTTTCGTCAGTTTTTTTACGATTTCGCCCGTTTTTTACGATTTCGTCAGTTTTTTTACGACTTCGTCTCTTTTTTTACGTTTTCGTCTGTTTTCTTACGATTTCGTCAGTATTTTTACGACTTTGTCAGTTTTTTTTACGTTTTCGTCCGTTTTTTTACATTTTCGCTCGCTTTTTACGTTTTCGTCAGTTTTTTAAGATTTCGTCCGTTTTTTACGATTTAGTCAGTTTTGTTACGATTTCGTTCGTTTTTTACGATTTCGTCCGTTTTTTTACGATTTCGGCCTTTTTTACGATTTCGGCCATTTTTTCTGTACAGTAAAAAAAATGTCAAAAATGTTTAAAAAGGGCGAAACGTAAAAAAACTGACAAAATCGTAAAAAAACAGACGAAAACGTAAAAAAACTGATGAAATCGTAAAAAAAGACGAAATCGTAAAAAAAACTGACGAAAACGTAAAAAAACAGACGAAATCGTAAAAAAAACAGACGAAATCGAAAAATAACAGGACGAAATCGAAAAAAATCAGACGAAATGAAAAAAAAGGGCGAAGATATCGTTTATATAAACATACGACAATCATAAAAAAACGGTTCGGAAAAATGTAAAAAATGGGCGAAATCAAGCCTTGCATAACATGGTTGGAATTGTGAGATAGTGTTGGTGTGGGTTCTGAAATTTGTCGTTCTAACAAAACATGGGTACAAAACCCCCGGTACCAGCCCATAAAAAACAAGTGAATCAATTGCTTTTAAACAATCTGTCATGACACCATACACCCAAAGTGCCTTGAAACTTACATTATTTGAGTGTGCAAATAGTTTCAAAAGTGCTTGATTATTTATCGAATATCTACCGCTACCTTTAATAAATGACAAATACACCTTGTTGTACTTGAAGCATGATTGCCGATATTTGTTGCTGATGCCAATGGATAATGAGTAATTGTGAAATGATAACTATGCAGATAAATGTACTTTTTCGTTTTCACTAGAGGTTAGGTCTAACAAGGCTGCTTTCTTATTGATTCATTATTCAATTGTCATACTAGATACCAGGCATCTTTATTGGTAATTTTTTTGACAATTTTTGTTTGCGTTGTTATATAAGGAACATGCCCTCAGTTTGTTTATATATTTTTGGTTGTAGGTATAAAGCAAAATAAATATGTAGCCACAGGATCCATGGAGGATCTATGGCAAGCTTTCTTTGCCAATTCTGTATATTGATGAGATAACAGGAAAAACGAGGTATGCATATGATACTTACTGCACACCTTTGTTTATTCATGCAGCAATTACAATTGGTAAATGGTATAGATCAAGCGGGTCTGGTAGGGGGTCATAAACGTGTTTGGGTCAAAATAGGTAATGTTGTAGTGTTGGCTTGCTGACAAGTCATTATGCCAACAACCCAATATGCTTATAAATAATTGATATATTGAATCTGATTACAAGTTACCATATAACTGAAATTGACCCATTTCTAGACAAATGGGTTGAGATTTCCACATGTAGTATAAGTGGTATAAAATTACCAATTATCAAATTAAAGAAGCCATTTTGCATACTAGAGATGAATGTTAATTAAGAGTATTATCGTTAGTAGTTAAGACCTGATCCTTGTTTTGATGCTATTAACATAATAGCAGTTGTTATTCAGGAAGATGATGAGTCAACAGCCAATAGCTATGTCTTCTTACGCAGTGAGATGACAAATGTTAGAAGGTGCACATTTTATTGCCTGTAGATCTCACTTTTCTTAGAGTCGACTGCATAAAAGACAATGGAACCTCACTCCAGATTGTATGTTATCCATTGAATTTAGAAAGACAGTTTATAAGCTGCAGTTTTAGACCTTGAATTACTCGGAGGATCACTATTAACGTATTAAGTTTGATAGAGCATCAGGTCTAGAATTTTTCTTTATATTTTAGTGACTTATTTATATTCCTTATACTGTAGTTAACCTATCCCACACAAATTTCAACCTTGACTTGTGCATAACTTAGAAGATATGTTTGACTATTTTAACACATTTCTAAAATACCAATGAATATGATCAAAATGTTGGATTCTATGAACTCCAAATTAATACTGTCACTTTATTAGTAGTAAAGACAATAGGTCAAGAGGTCAGTTTAACATGATTTTTTTCATTAAAGAAAATTTTGCAGTTTCCATGGGAGTATAGGATGTCCATAGATTGTATTTTGCAGTTGTCATCCTACTGCATAGATTTTGCACAGAAAAAGTATCAGTACTTTTTAGTTTTCATGGGTGGTCAGATGATTTATAGCTGAAATCTGCTTTTTGGCAGTAGGAGTAATACTTGATTGAATTTGAAGCTAGGCAATTCTTTACGTATATATTATGTATACTTATTCTACTTGTATGACGTGGCTTGTTCCTATCAATAAGATCAGTACTATTCTTGTGTAAGAGTTGTCATCCTGATTATTTAGTTAAATAAATAAACTATTAGCAATGACTTCTATTTTCTGTTATTGTAAATAAGGACTTTCCTACATCTCACTTGGAATCTTTCTGCACAGAAATCTGGACGGTATTACTGGTTGCAAGTTGTTAATTTGTACCCAAGAGAAGCAGTTGTTCAGTGAGTTCATGAAAATCATATGTGATCATGATCCAGATATATTAATGGGATGGGACATTCAAGGTGGTTCACTTGGTTTCTTAGCTGAAAGGGCTGCATTTCTTGGAATTGGATTGCTTAGTAAAATATCGCGGACACCATCTCAGCCAATTTCAAATCCCATGGTTTCTGATATTCCAAATAAAGAAATCTTTAGTGATGTGCTCCCTGAAGAATTAAATTCTGAAACCGATCCACCAAATGAAGCAATTATTGAGGATGAGTGGGGTCGAACTCATGCAAGTGGTGTCCATGTGGGGGGTAGAATCGTTCTTAATCTTTGGCGGCTGGTTCGCAGTGAGGTTAAGCTTAACATATATACTGCTGAGGCAGTAGCAGAAGCTGTTCTTAGAAGGAAAATTCCGCATATTCATTGCAGAACATTGTCAAACTGGTTTGCTAGTGGTCCTGGAAAAGCAAGATATCGATGTATAGAATATGTTTTAGAGAGGGCAAAGCTGAACTTTCAAGTGATGAACCAGCTCGATATGGTATGTGGAGTAAATGGTTCATAACCATTTTTTTATGTTCTGTTTTAGATTTAATTTTGATGTCTTCATGGTGCATTCTGGTTGATTCTTACTGTACTTTCATAGTTTAGGGTACAATCGTCTTCTTTTGCAACACTTCTTGAAACTGACATTATGCAGTACTACCTGTGTCTATGCAGATAAACCGGACATCAGAGCTTGCCCGTGTATTTGGTATAGATTTCTTTTCTGTTCTTTCCAGAGGTTCCCAGTACCGTGTAGAATCAATGTTGGTCAGATTGGCTCACACACAAAACTATCTTGCAATTTCTCCGGGAAGCCAACAGGTATTTGCATAACCTTCTTCTATCTAAAGTATCAATTTTTCATTTTTTTTCTTGTATCTGAAGATAGCTTGACAGTAAGGTAATTTCTTGTCACTAGGTTGCATATCAACCAGCAATGGAATGTGTGCCACTTGTTATGGAGCCAGAGTCTGGCTTCTATGCAGACCCAGTTATTGTTTTAGATTTTCAGTCTCTCTATCCATCAATGGTCATTGCTTACAATCTCTGCTTCTGTACATGCCTCGGAAAGGTAATACCTGCAAAGCCAAATACACTTGGTGTTAGTTCAGATACACTTGGTCATTGCTTACAATTTTTTTCATCTGCCATTATTCAGGCCCGTAGAGGTGTTCTACCACGGTTACTTGATAAAATATTATCGACGCGGATAACGGTTAAACAGGCAATGAAGAAGTTGTCTCCTTCAGATAAAGTGCTTCATCGGGTATGACCTCACTACTGACATTAATCAACTATGGTTATGCTCTTTGTTCTATGCTTTTACATGTAGCCCCTATACTAATGATCTTTTTCATATTCAAATTTTTTTCATCCTGCCATTATCAGGTCCGTAGAGGTGTTCTACTAACCATGGTTACTTGAAAAATATTATCGACGCTGATAATGGTTTTTAAATAGGCAATGAAGAAGTTGTCCTCCATTAATAAATGCTTCATCTGGTGATGACCTCACTACTGGAACATTCATCAACTATGGTTATGCTCTACAAGAAGCTGCATAACAAATTATGAGAATATTATGTCAATTACTACATGGTTAAATATTTGTTTCAGATTTACAATGCAAGACAGCTTGCATAAAAGCTAAAAGCAAACGTGACATATGGATATACAGGTTTTAGTGGTCAGATGCCTTGTACCGAGCTTGACACATGTGAGAAACCTCATGATCTTTCACACTTATTTATATGCAACTATACGGACTTTGGTCTAGTACCTGGCATTGTTTATAGTTTGAAATATATTATGTAAATTTATTATATACTCGTACTAGTCTAGCATTATCAAAATTGATACTACTTGGTATTTATCACATAAATGTTTTTCACTTGTTTCTTTATTGATATAACTTTGGAATGATGTCAAGGATGGATAATGAAGTTGGCATCAGAATATACGGCAATAGCCAAGAAGTTGAAGATGTAATTGAAGGTAAACATGGCTCAAGGTGTGTGCGTTTTATGTGGCTTATGTTACTATTTCATTACATTTCTTACTATCTATTATTGGTTTGACTTCTTGCTTTCTTACTTCAGAGATTCAGTGAAAAAAGGCCAATAGAGCAAAAAAGAAGATGATGCAAGTATTGGATTCGTGTAAAACAAAAGGTAATTATGGACTATTATTGTGCAATTGTTGATGTAATATTTGTGTACTTATGAAGAGATTACATCAGGTGAAAATACAAAAACTAAGAAAATCAATTTGTTGATAGCCGTAGATAGTATAATGCCACGATGAGTTGAGATCTTTTTAGATTAGTAATAATTGTTTATGAAAATAGTTTCCATGTATCTTCTTGAAATGGTCACTTATTATTGCATGTTACTCCACGATTTAACGCAACATCATGTGGTTTGTCTGAGATATGATAATTGGCTGTTTTGCAATAACACGCGGCCACACATCTTCACAGATTTTTGGTGTTTTATTTTGTGTATAAATGATTCATTAGGCTGCTTAGAAATTAACACTTGTTTGGATGTGTACTATTTTTTTTGGTACCGGTAACCCTCACACGTGAACCAACTAAAAAGGAATTGTTTCGTTCCTCCTTTTCTAATGAAGGAATTATACAAACTGTTGAAGTTGCAAATGCCTATATACCGCATTCTACTTCTCTTTCATGTTGAATTATGCAAGAATCTCGAGTGTTATTAATTTGGTTGGAAGCTTTGAAATGAAATATTTCCTTGCTTATTGAATTATTCCTTTTGTTGCAAATATTTATCTGATTAATTGTTTTGTACTTTGTTTGTTTTGAATAGTGTTGAATCTTTTACCTAAAAATGAAGTTTCTTATGATTTTACTTATTAGGACACTAATAATATTAACTAAACATGTTTATGGGACAAAAACGTATTATATAAGAATTCATTTTACGACATAAAATTTGGTCATAACAATGCAACTTTTCTTAGGACCCTTTTCTTGGTACTCAAATAAGATTTTATGCATTTCAAATTTGCCTTATTAGAATACCTTTTAGGACCCATGAATGCGTTCTAATATATAATTGAAGGGTAAGCATTTATTGAAACATTATAAAGCATCCTATTATGTTTTTTATTAATACGTCATTTTGGTCGGACACAACATGTTATGGGACTAAAGAATTGGTGTTATAATGTCTATTGTTTATTAGGGACTTCATAAGTGTCCTAGATATCTATTACAACTCCGTCTCATAATTATTGTCCCCTGACAAAAAACACACAATTTAATAAAAATGCATTTATTAATGTTTTCTCTTTCTTACCTTTTGACAGAATGACAGTTCTATTATTAGCTAATTAATTAAAGTCTTCTTTAAAGTTTGTAATAATAATTTCAAACAAGGGTAATATAGTAAACTTGATCAAATTTTCATATTTATTTTTAGTAGTGGACAATTAAATTGGGACATCCAAAAATAAAAACATGGACAATAAAAATGAGACGGGGGAATACAACCCTCACACAAAGGACACACTTTATATGGTCCTATTAGCTTAAAGTACCTATAAAAGATACTTTATAGCACAGGTAAGTCGTGTGCCAAACTTTTGGGGCCAAACACCAAAAAGAGGTGCCAACGTCAGCAAAAAGGAGTTTGGCACCGAAATACCTGCACCAGAATTCATGGAGTGGTTTGGCACCAGAAATTCTGGTGCCATAGCATTTTTTTTTGAATATATTTTTAAAATACACTTATTTTTATAAAACTAAAAATAAAATTCATTAAATCAAAACATTATATTAAAAAACACAATAACATAAAAAAAACAGAAAATTAACAGACAAAAAATTTAAAAGAACAAATGAAAAACGCATAGAAATAAAAAATCATATAATTTGTCGGCGCGTCTAGTTTGAAGGTGGTGGAATATGCCGCTTACGGATTTTGCCTTTTGGGCGTTGATGATAGCGGCGTCTATCGGCCGTATCCATCCGCGTGTGTCGATTTGTAGCAACGCATGTCTCCGCATCCCTTTGAGAATGGATCTACCGCCATTCGGTCTTCACTCGCTCTCTCAGAAACGGTCATTTTGGCTTGCGGTCTAAACTCGTATTGATTCGCCATGAATACTTGATAAAACCCGCCTGGGTTTTGAACCGGAGCTAGCGTCGAGTTAGAACTCGTACGTTGACTTTTAGCAAGTCGTTAGAAAACCGGGTGGTCGAAAGCCAAATCATCATCTCCAAATAGCTCCGGTTACCCTCGTTCGGTGCCCAAAAGACGATTACTTCATTGCAAAGCGAATCGGGGTTTGTCCACTTGTGTTTGCCTTTCAAAAAAAGCCAAGCACTCCGGTGCTTAAACTCACCCCCCACGGTTGCATCATACAACGTGTGCACCCTCGACATATGATCATCATCATTCTCCCCACTATGAACCGCGGTTTCTTGCACCAATTGATTAAACTTGAGAACCGAGGTATTCATTGGAGTCCACTTACCCGTCAACATGTTCTTGGTACGCTCCGTGAAGCCTTTTTTCTTCGCTTCCGTATTGTACACATTTGGATTTTGTTACCAAAAGATCTCAGCTTTGATCACACCCGGTTTTTTGGATCATCTGTAAACTTGAATGAAACAATCCGCCAAAAGCAAACTCCTCAACTTAGAGTCCTACGCTTACGAATTCTTTTTTGTTTTCTCAGTGGCGGTTCTTTTTCTTTGTTTTTTTTGCCTTCGACTTTCAAAAACGACCCGCGCTAGGTCTTCGAACGTCGGGGTCGGAAACCGGCTCGTATTCATCTTCGTATCTCGACTTCAAGTGTGCGATTGTGTGCTCGGAAATAGTGGTTGGGAAGTGATGAATTTGGGTTTGGTATTTGTTGTGTGTTGTTGGTGCATTTGTGCATTTTTAAATTTGTTGAAACATCAACAATTCTTCTTGGTTATAAATGAGGTTGTAAATTGGATTGACATTGTAAGTCTTTGGTTAATGCCGGATGAGTGGACGAGAGCCCGATTATCAAAGACGACCCGGAATTTGGTTGGTTGTCGTTAAGCATACCGAAATCCCAATTGGTACAGGTTGGAGTTGGGATTGGATTCATTTTTGGGGGGTTGGGTTAAATATAGAGAAGTAAGAAATTGTGAAGTAGAAGATGTATTGAAAGTGTGTGTTGAATATGAATAAAAAGGGTATTATATAGGATTTTTAAAGGGGTAAAATTAAATTTTGGGGGTATTTTTTTTGGAAATATATCACCGTCCCCCTAACGGATAGATTTAAAAAAAAAAAAAATTAAGTTTGGGCGTGGGCTGTTACCACAGGCGCGAAGACCCTTTGGACGCGAGCCATGGAGTCTGCGCGTTGGCCATTTTGGGCGCCATGGCTGCACCAACCAACAGCCAACGATTCCCTCCCCCTCTTACAGGACATTAACTACCCTATTTTCTTGTATCATGACACAAACTTAACATAAATGTGCCTATATTTTAGTATTCAGGTTTTTTTTTAATTTTAAATTTTAATAATTTTTTTTATCTAAAATGTAACTAATCCTACTTATCAGATTAAGCTTTTAATGAGAAACATGAAACCTAATAAAAACTGAACTTGTTTGTTTTTAAAGAGCTTAAAAACTAGCTTGACTTGAACATGAATACACTATGCTTAAATTAGACTAGGCCACTAGGGCTGAACTTGTAGCTGTTTAATTAATCTTTGTTGGTCTTTTTATTTACTCGGCCCTTCTACAAGAAATCAACAACCAGATACAAATACCATCTTCATAGCTTGCACGAAATTGAACCGATTATACATTCCGTAATAATCTAGTGTGATTGAGATCTCTACCGTGACTAAATTACCATCTTTAAATCGGATAAAGTTTGATAGAGTGGGTTAATAATCCATTTAACGCTATATATATCCTCATATATATTTAAATTACCAAAAAAGTTATCCTTCGCTTTACAGCATCATAAACATAAGGGAATTGATATGTACACGTACATATCAATTTGATTCACACACATGAAAATAATTGTAAATTGACGATGATGCCCCTCCTTGTATTTAGCCAATCATATGACCATTTCTTATACAGTAACTTCCAGCAAATCCATTCATTCTTTCTTCCTTCTCGTCAAATTTTTCCTTCATGTTAGTTATATTCCATCATTTGTCTAGTTATCTGTAATAAAAGCTTACTCCATGAGAACTCAATTTTACCAATGTGCAAGTATAGATACTGAAACGTGCATAACAAGACCAAGTCAAAAGTAAATAAGGATATGCCTATAATATGAGGAGACCAAAGGACATATTATGTTACTGAGTTCACATGGATACAGTGAGATTGGTTAATGTTGCTTGATGCAGAGTGTCATCATATGTTAGATTATTATTGCTTTTGTTGTCAGTATTGTTAGTTATTATAGGCTCGTACTGTTTGCCTGCTAATTACTTTGTTTGCTATAGTTAGTATGTACATAGTTTTATATTTGTGTAGTTATGGGTCGAATTTAATTATATGTAATGGGTCTTATGGGTTTAAACAGTCTCATTTCCAAACACCATGTAGTTGGTCGCTTATTTGCTGTTAGGAGTGGTTGTATTAGTTGACAGTTAGAAAGCAGTTAGGGATGAACCATTGTGATGGTTCATGTGTAACTGTCACACCACTTAGATTAGTATAAATATGTATAGTGTCTGCAAACAAAATTATCTATTCCAATATTAATCAAAGTCCTGTTTGTTTGCAATTATTCTGTCTTTATTGTTTTACTGTTTCATTGAAGTATATAACCATTCAATCATGGTTCACTCAAACATGTTAAAGAACAATTGGCTTGGCAAGAAACCTGTGAAACATTGGTATCAGAGCCAGGTTCAGATCATGGGAGAAGGCCAAGGCCAATTGATGAGGAAGAAGTTACTAGTAGGTTTTTGCAAAGGGAAACACCACAAAAAGGGTCTCCATGGAATAGCAGGAAGAAAAGTTTATCCCCAGGATGCAAGGAGATGCTGTTGAAGAGGATGAAAGAAGTTGAGGCTTTTAATGCCTCAAAGGAAACCAGAGAACATGGAGAAGATAGCAGAACCCAAAAGGAGAAGAGGGCTAGGTGTTACAAATGCAAAATCCGTGGGCATGTTTATTGGAAATGCCCAAATAAAGATAAGGAAGAATTGAATTGGAACAAGGATGTTGAGCAGGATTATGTTGATGATGAATACATAAGTTGGAATGGATCATTATATGCTTTGAAAGTAAATTCACTTTCAAGGTTTTTGTCTTTCATGGATTTGTTGAAGAAAGACAGTTTGGTGTACAAGAATTGGGAGATCTTCAGTAGAAAGTTTGTGGAAATGGTTAAGTGGTTCTATCTGGTTTACCTTAACTATGAGAGGCTAGATGAGATACCACCAAGAGTAGGAGTGGTGGAAATAAATTTGTTGAGTCTGCATAAGATTATAGATAACCTTGGAGGCTATCTATGTGTCACACTGGGTGACAAGTGGAAAATAGTTGCTGGTTTACGGGGTTTGACTGAGGATGATGAAGAAGCCATGAGGGACTATTATAAAAAGTTCATAGATATGGTGCAGGTGTACTATGAAACAACAGAGAGACCTTGGTATGATAGGAAGCCTGGAAAAGAAGTGGGAGAAAGTAGCAGAGCTGGTGCTAATGGAGAAGACCCACAGGGCAAGGACAAAGGTAAGGCTGGCATAGAGGAAGCACAGGAGAATGGCTTGATCATTAAGATGGCTGAGCTCATTATGTACACAATTTGAGGAGTCTCAAATTAGAGAGCAACATAGAGGCAGGCATGCAGAGCAACTAATGTAAAATCGCAGGGCGTATTCACGAGATAGTCAAATGACTTAAGAAAAGCAATGTGTGACGACAAACTACTAAGTATTCCTAAGACTGAAAGGAACACTTGCGCTAAAAAAAGCATAGCACAGAGACGGAATATGTTACATGCTAATTACATTTTGAAAGAGCTCCTAAAGTTACGATAATGTATCATAGTCTCAATAGTATCAGTATAGTTAAGGTGTTCGATATTATTACACTTAAATGTAAAAGGTGTCAACAAGGGTTAAAAATCAGTTATGTTGCCCAAGCATCACATTTCGTTGGCAGTTCATTAGTAATCAGACAAATTTAGTTGTTGTACTAGTTGACAGTTAGAAAGCAGTTAGTGATGAACCATTGTAGATAGGTAGTCATGTAAACTGTCACACCTACATTCTAATAGAATAGTAATAAATATGTTAATCGTGTCTGCAAACACCAAATAAAATATCTATTCCAACTACTTTAATCAAAAATCCTGTATTGTTTGCAATTATTTCTGTCTTTATTAGGTTATAAACTGAGATCATTGAAGTAAAACTACCATTTGCAATGTCATAGTATTACACTCCAAAACATGTTAAAGAACAAATCTGCTCTGGCAAGAAACTGTGAAACAGTTAGTACAGTACAGACCAGTTCCTTTTATTTTAAGTATTATTCCTATTTCTAGGCTATGCTGGAAGCTTAGTAGATATAATCTTCTATCTATCCAAATATGTGAATCCTATGCATCAATGTATGGGGGATTTTGAAGAATGCAATACAAATGAATCAAAAGTCTAGTTTCCTCCATAGCTTGAATTCTTAGAGAGTCTTGCCCACCATCTAGGAGCCTTATCCATCCGCTTCTTAATCCTAGTTCTTTTAGAAGACATACCATCCTCGAATCGGTATCTAACATGGTGCTTTCATTGCTATTCTATTCCTCAAATGTCCCATCTCTAACTACTAGCCAACCAACCATTACATAGAATCTTTGGCTAAATTAGCTGAATAAAATAGAGCAAGCTCAAACATCGTTGTGAAATGTCTTTGCCGCTCTACCAGCCAACACTTGTTGCAGACACTCGCAAACACTCTTTACTAAAAATGAGTCAACGATCACACCTCCACAACAAAACCGACATCCTCCAGATGAGGACCGACAACCGATCATGTCATCTATCTGACCACAGTCCTGTATCGTTACGCGAAATCTAATTAAGCCCATACAACAACCATCGTTAAGGATCTGCTTACCGACTCCACTGAAGAAAATTGAGACTAACACAAATTCCGTTCTCCCGGTCTGGATTTGTGGCCTGCCAACCCACGAGTCACAAAACATAGAAATTATATAGCATTCTACCCTCAAACCGACCATTTATGAAAAGCTATATGATGTCGGCCTAACTTTCACTGATGGACAAGTCTGGGGGGGGCGAGTCATAATTTTTGCTTTCACATTCGAGACACAGTTCATTCACTGGAAGTCGTATACTAAGTGTCCTGCCATCCGCCAAGTTTTGTTTTTTTCTCTTCAAACGCTCTAACGGGAAGGACCAACGTGGGAAGCGACGTGACCCAAGTACAAAGACCATGATCCTTGAGGACAAGGGGGGAGGGCGAAGGGGGGATTAGGGGGGGGGGGGGGGGGGGGGGGGGGGGGGGGGGGGGAAGAAGGTATACCAAAAAAACATCGTATTCTCAGGCATGGAGGAGATTATTATACGTGCATAACAAGACCACGTCAAAAGAATAGGAAACTGCCATAATCTGAATGAGACCAAAGATATATTGTGAGTCTGAGTTCCATGGATACGTGAAGACTGGTTAATGTTTGCATGCATGCAGAAGTAGTCAACAATCTACTTTATTATTAATGCATTTGTAGTCATCATGTGTTAGTTATTATAGGCTAGTATCAGGTACATGCTTCCTTTCATGTTATGTAGTTCATATTTCTTAGGCTAGTGGTAAGTTAGTAGTTACATCTTTCTTCTATAAATTGTGATCCTATGCATCACTGTATGGGATATGAAGAATGAATGAAATGAATCAAAGTCTAGTTTCCTCTTTGTAATTCTTAGAGTCTTGCCCGCTCTAAGGGCCTTATCCCTCCTCTTATTAATCTAGTTCTTGGGAGACTTACCATCTCGAATCGGTATCTAACTGCACACACAATGTCAAGTACACAACATGAAATCTTTTAATGACATAGAACAACATTTACAAATTGCAACTTATCTTGCAATAATGTCACTTATAAGAAAATCCACTTTATTAAATAAACAAGTACTACGTATTACATTAAGTCAATAAGTAGACTGACTCACTGTCCACAGAGAAGAAATCATCTGACAAAGTATCGTTAAACATGAACTTGATTATATTGCTCCAATGATATTTAACAAAACTTAAAAATTAGGATATACATTTTAAACAATCATGTAAACATCGTAAAAGATATTTAATTATTGAGATGACATTTAACAAATGATCAGATCATATGTAAAGCATGTAACCTAATTACATGGCATTACGAAAAAGAAACATAGTCATCATTTCATATGTAAAATGATAGCGTTGGAAATTTAGTTCAATGAGGGTTCAGTTCATACCGGTTAAGGGACTGGAGGTACGGAGTATACTCCCATAGGTCACTGAACACCCTGACTCAGATAGTGGTTAAAAGGAATTCATGTCACTAATGAACTTCACTGAGTTCACTCTTTAGTGAGTAACTCTGGACTGGAGGATATTCATCAGGGAGTAATCCATCAGAGGAAGTATCCTCAGTGGGTTAACTCATCAGTGAGTCTTTTCAGTATTGAACCTTCAGCTTATATACTCTTCAGTGAGTTAGCTGAATGTTCAGGACGCTGAAGGAATAGCTCATTAATATGAATTTATTAACTTATAACTGTTTTGACCGTTTCATATGGTAAGTTACAATCACATTTAATGACCACGTTTAATATGGTCATGTAACTACTAATTCCTAAAATCAAGGAAGCCAATTATGGATGAGATTATATCCCCTATAATCTCTCATAATTCTTTGACTAGGGTTTTAAGTATTTCTCCTATTAATAAGAGATCACTAACTGCATGTGAGGTGTGTGAAAAACTAGACAGAAACATAAACACATAGAAACAAAGGGTTCTTGAT
>BQNB010151607.1:10053-15879 GCA_026074375.1 Tanacetum coccineum | reverse complement strand
CATGCGGCCCTTCCCTCTTTTTATCACCTCTCTCTCTCTCTCGCTCTCTCTCTCTATCTCTATCTATCTATCTCTCTCTATCTTACATGGACCTTTTTTCTCTCTCTCACGCGGCCCTTCTCTCTCTCTCTCTCTCTTGCGGTCCTTGTTTCTCTCTCTCACAAGGCCCTTCCCTCTCTTTCACCTATCTCTATCTCTCTCTCTATTTCACATGGCCTTTCTTTCTCTCTCTCATGCGGCCCTTCTCTCTATCTTATGCGGTCCTTCTTTCTCTCTCTTATATGGCCCTTCCCTCTCTTTCACCCCTCTCTCTCTCTCTCTCTCTCTTTCTCTCTCTCTCTCTCTCTCTCTCTCTCACTCTCTCTCTCTCTCTCTCTCTCTCTCTCTCTCTTTCTCTCTCTCACGCGGCCCTTCTCTCTCTCTCTCATGTGGTCCTTGTTTCTCTTTCTCATGCGGCCCTTCCTTCTCTTTCACCTCTCTCTATCTCTCTCTCTCTCTATCTCACATGGCCCTTCTTTCTCTCTCTCACGCGACCCTTCTCTCTCTCTTATGCGGTCCTTGTTTCTCTCTCTCACACGGCCCTTCTCTCTCTTTTACCTCTATCTCTCTCTCTCTCTCTCTATCTCTCTCTCTCTCTCTCTCTCTCTCTCTCTCTCTCTCTCTCTCTCTCTCTCTCTCTCTCACCTCTCTTTCTCTCTCTCTCTCGCGGCCCTTCTCTATCTCTCTCACCTCTCTCTCTCACCTCTTTTCTATTTCCACTCTATCTCTCCCTCTCTACTGCTCCTCTCTCATCTCATCTCTCTCTCTCGCGCAGGCCTATACTCTATTCTCCTCTCTTCTCAATCTCGACGCCACTTCTCTCTAATCGCACATCAGACTCTCCTCTCCCTCTTTCTATTTTTCCTCTCTATGCTCTCTCTCATCTTCCTTCACGTACTCTCTCTCGCTATCATCTCACCTCTCTCTTCTCTCCGAGAAATCTCTCAGACTCACCATCTCCTCTCTCTCTTCTCTCTCGTCCACAGTCCTCACTCTCTCTCACAGGCGGCCTTTTTGCTTTCTTCTCTCTCTCTCTGTGTGTCTCTCTCTCTCTTTCTATCTTTCTTTCTCCCTCTCTCTTGTTCTCTCTCTCTCACGCGGTCCTTTTTTCTCTCTCTCACAGCCCTTCTTTCTCTCTCTCTTTCTCTCTTTCTTTCTCCCTCTCTCTCTCTCTCTCTCTCACACCTCATCTCAGTATTCTCTCTCTCTTTTCCCCCCTCGCTCGTCTTATCTCTCTCTCTCTTCTCGATCAACATCTCAAATCACGTCACAGACCTCTCCTCCCGTTCTCTCTCTCTCACTCTTCTCAGGTCGTCTCGACATTCAACGATAGTCTCCTCTCTCCTCTCCCACAACGTCCAATCTTCACAGAAACTTCTCAAGAACTCAACGGGACTCTCTCAAAAGGCTTTTCTCATCGACGTCTTTGCTCACCGTACTCCACTCTCTCACTCGTCCTCTCCCTACTTCTCTCTCATCTCACCTCTCCTCACACCCTCGCCGAAACAAGCGCTACACACCTCTCTCTCTCTTATCTCTATCTATCTATCCTCTCTAAGGTCACATGGCCTTAATTCTCTCTCTACTCTCATGCGACCCTTCTCTCATCTCTCCTCATACGGTCCCTTGTTTTTTCTCTTCTCACACGCGATCCTTTTCCTTCGTCTCCCTCCTCTTTAAATAAAAACCTATCTCTATCCTCCTCTTATCTCTCTATCTCTCCACCTCATCTTTGTTTTATTATACCCATGGCCCTATCTTTCTTTCTCATCTCTCACACAAACGGCCAGACTAACTCTCACTCGGGGCCCTTTATTCTCTCTCACGATTGCCCCTTCTCTCTCTCTCCACTCCTCTCTATATGCTGTCCTTTTCTTGGAGCTAGATTCTTTTCTTTCTCTCTCTAAAAACAACATCAATTCTCTCTCACTGCGAGTCACTCGACTTGCGGGGAAGCAACCAATCACGCGTGACCCGTTGTCCCCGTCTACCCTCTCTTTCTCTTTCTCTTTCCCTATTTCAATCACACATTTCTTCTCCCTCTCTTGTTCAATCAAACCATCTCCCTCTCTTATCACCTTTATCTCACAATTAATCCATCGAATCTCTTCTTCTATTCTCTTTCCTCCTCTTTCCTCCTTCTCCTCTTTCTTCTCCTCTCTTACCCCCTCCTCTCTCTCGATCTCTTCCTCTCTTAACATTACTCTCATACTCTCTCTCTCAAGGCTCCCTCCTCTCTCACTCACACCAACTCCCCCCTTCTCTCCTTTTTGGCCCTTCGCTAATCTCACTCATCCCTCTCCAAAATAACTCACCTCTCTCGCTCTCTCTCTTACACCTCCTTATCTCTTCCTCCATCTTTCCTCCCTTCTCGTTCTCCTTTACCACTTCCTCTCTATTCCTCTTTTTTCTCTCTCTCTCTCCCACTCTCTCACTCTCTCTCCACTCTCTTTCTCCTCTCTTCCGATCCTCATACTCTCATTCTCGTTCCCTCTCACCACTACTCCCGGTCTTTCTCTCCAAAACAAGCACACGATCGTGTTCTCCCTCTCTCATAATCCCTTCAATAACTCATCCTATGTGGGGTGGGTGGGCCCTAATTTTGGCCGCCGCTCACTCTCTTGTTCTATTCTTTTGCAGACGGCGATTTACAGGAAGAGGAGATTAAAGTGTCCCTCTCATCTCTCGAACCTCTCTCTCCTCCTCACGTCTCTCTCCTCTCTTAGCGACCCTCCCCTAAGCTCCAAGATCATCTCATCTGTCTCTCCACTCTCGAGTATCGCGGTCAGCCTCGAGACATCCTTCTCTCTCCATCTCTAACATCTCTCTCTCGATCATCTTCATTTCAATTCATGATCTCTCCTTCTGCTCACTCTCTTCTCATCATCATCACTACGTCAACTCCAGGAGATTGGGAGCTATCACTCCTCCCAAGACTCGCTCTTCATCTCTCCGCGCTCTTCCCTCGTCTCACCATCAGCCTTCAATATCTCAAATCGCTCCTCACTCCAATCATAACCCATCCCAGTATCTCTCCCTCTTCAACTCAACCCCTCTTACTCTCTCATCATCTCCTCTCCTCTCTCGACCCTCCGTCACTCCAATCATCCTCTTTGACACTCTCTCTCTTTCTCTCGTCTCGTGTCTCTCTCTCCTGCCTCTATCTCTATCTCTCATCTCTCTCCTGACATTTGTGCCCATTTCATTCCCCTCCTCTCTCATCCTCTCTCCCTCTTTCTCTCTATCTCTCCTCTCTCTCGTCCTCCCTCGTTCGCTCTCTCTCCATAGCTCACAAATCTCTCTCGTCATCTCTCACCCCCCGTCTCTCTCCTTCTCTACACCAAACGCTATCTCGGTGGGCGACAGAACCATAGGACGACTCAACATAACTCTTATAACTAGCTCTCCGATGAAGTAAACCACTCAACAGAAATAAAAGTATTTCTACGGGGTCCCCCTCGAATCGTATCCGTCTCCCTCTCAGGCGCGTCGACGTAATTATCTATCCTAGCTCAGTACCAAATATCGAGATCCCTATCGTCACTACTCCCGGCTCAAATCTAATGCAAATACGTACCTCTCCTCTTATCTCATTGACCAATCCCTGTCTAACAAGCATAAGTCATCTGCATCTTTGAACTCCTCCCTCACATATATAAATAGAGCATCTCTCTCCCAACAATCCATCCTTTCTTCCTCTCTCTCTCTCTCTCTCTCTCTCTCTCTCTCTCTCTCTCTCTCTCTCTCTCTCTCTCTCTCTTTCTCTATCTATCTATCTATCTCTCTCTATCTCACATGTCCCTTCTCTCTCTCTCTCATGCGGTCCTTGTTTCTCTCTCTCTCATGCGGCCCTTCCCTCTCTTTCACCTCTCTCTATCTCTCTCTCTCCCTATCTCACATGGCCCTTCTTTTTCTCTCTCTCTTATGCGGTCCTTCTTTCTCTCTCTCACGCGGCCCTTCCCTCTCTTTCACCTCTCTCTCTCTCTCTCTCTCTCTCTCTCTCTCTCTCTCTCTCTCTCTCTCTCTCTCTTTCTCTCTCTCTCTCTCTATCTCACATGGCCCTTCTTTCTCTTTCTCATGCGGCCCTTCTCTCTCTCTCTTATGCGGTCCTTCTTTCTCTCTCTCACATGGCCCTTCCCTCTCTTTTACCTCTTTCTCTCTCTCTATCTCTCTCTCTCTCTCTTTCTCGCCCCTTCTCTCTCTCACGGCCCTTTTCTCTCTCTCACCTCTCTCTCTCTCTCTCTCTCTCTCTCTTTCTCTCACGCGGTCCTTTTTTCTCTCTCTCATAGCCCTTCTTTATCTCTCTCATAGCCCTTCTTTTTCTCTCTCTTTTACCTCTCTCTATCTCTCTCTCTCTCTATCTCATATGGCCCTTCTTTCTCTCTCTCACGCGGCCCTTCTCTCTCTCTCTTATGCGGTCCTTCTTTCTCTCTCTCACACGGCGCTTCCTTCTCTTTCACCTCTTTCTCTCTCTCTCTCTCTCTCTCTCTCTCTCTCTCTCTCTCTCCTTCTTTCTCTCACGCGGTCCTTTTTTCTCTCTCTCATAGCCTTCTTTATCTCTCTTATGCGGCCCTTCCCTCTCTCTCTCTCCCAGCCTCATCTCATCTCTCTCTCGTCTCATCCTCTCCTCTCTCTCTGCTTCTTAAATTCTCAGTCTCCTCCTCCTCTCCTCATCCTCAACTCTCTCAATACAGTTGAACCCTCAACTCATCATCAGTCCTTCAGCTCGTTCTCCACAAATCCCTCAGCGTCAAATCCAAAGACTTCTCTCACTCCTCGTCATGCTCAATCTCTCGTCCCTCGCCTCAATTCCCTCTCGAATCTAGTACTTTGCAACAAACATCTACACATCCTCTCACCTCGTCAACCATACTCATACTGCACCCTCGACAAGTCTATTATCTGTCATAACTCAGTACTCTTCTTCCATAATCTGGATCCATCCCGCTCTCTCTAACTCATTCTCTCTCCTCCCCATCCTCGTCGCTCTTTCTCTCTCTATCTCTATCTAAATCTACTCATCTCTATCTCAACATGGCCCTTATTTCTCTCTCTCACGGCGGGACCATATCTCTCCTCCTCGCGTGTCTCTCGTCTCACTCTCATATACTGTCCTTGGTTTTACTCTCTTTTCTCTTCGTCTCACTCACACCACATAAACAACAAGTGCCGCGATCCTTTCCCTACCCTCATCTTTGTTAAATTAAAAAACCTATCTATATCTCTCTCCCCTCTTCCTCTCCCTCCTCTCAATCTCTTTCACAATCATGGCCCTGTCTTTTCCCCCTCTCCGATCCCATCCCATCTCCCCACAAATAACAATTACAAAAACGGAACCAGCGAAGCCCTATCTCTCTCCCTCTTAATGATGTCCTCTTTCTCTCTCTCAACCGGAACCCGTTCCTCTCTTTGCACCTTTACTTCTCTCTTTCTCTCTCTTTCTCCTCTTCTGTCTCTCTCTTTCACCCGTCTCTCTCTCCCACCACCCACTATTAACAGTTGCGGGAAGGCGATACAATCATAGGCACTCCAGAAATAGCCCTTCACTCTCCTCTAGGCCCTCTCTATCTCTCTCCCCTCCTTCTCTCTCTCATCTCTCTTAACTCTCGGGACTCATCCACACTCACCTGAAACAATAAACTAAATGGTCTAGTAACTCAACTCCCCCTACTCTCAGCTACTCTCCTCTCTCTCTCCCTCTTTCTCTACTCAAACGCGTAATCCTTTTTTCTCTCCTCTCATAGCCCTTCATTATCCTCTTATGCGGCCCTTCCCTCTCTCCTCTCA
>BQNB010151606.1:0-15879 GCA_026074375.1 Tanacetum coccineum | reverse complement strand
CATTTTCGACTTCCTCTCTCCTTCTCTTTTCTTGATTCGTGTTTCGTGTTATGAAGTAAAGTGTTAAATCGGGAACCTACACTTTGAGAAATCTGTAATCCTAAGAAAAATGAGATTTTACCCATCATTGACATCTTAAATTTTGAACACATGATTTTAGAAAATAGATCACAAAGTTCAGGTGTAGATGCAGCAAAGATAATATCATCGACATAAATTTATACCAGAAGTAATTCCTTGCCGTCTCTGTAGATGAACAATGTAGGATCCACTAAACCTTTGGAGAAGTCTTGGGATATCAAGAACGAAGACAACATATCATACCACGCGTGTGGAGCTTGTTTCAACCCATAAAGAGCTTTCTTTAGCTTATACACATGATTGGTATACGACCATGTTCATATGAGCAGCAAACGCGAGAAAAATCCTTATAGCCTCTAATCTCGCAACCAGAGCAAAAGACTCTTCAAAATCAATTCCCTCCCCTTGACGGTAACCACGGACTACTAATCGAGCTTTGTTCTTCAAAATTCCTCCCAGTTTGTCTAGTTTCACTTTGTAGATCCACTTCAAAGTAATCACCATAACTTTGTCTGGTCAGGGTACGAGCTCCCATAATTCAAGTCATTCGAACTTATTAAGTTCTTCTTGCATTGCTTCAATCCAACAGGCTTGAGTCAAAGCATCTTTATACGTCTTGGGTTCAACAGTAATGAGGAAAGCATCGTAGTAACATAAAAGTGCTTGCTCATGTAATTGCAGCTGAGTGGAAACTAGTCTAGCGAGTTCACCAATTATGTTTTCAAGTGGATGATCCTTAGTCTATTTGCTATTGTGTTCAGAAATTTAGTGACCAGGGTGCACAATTGTATGAATAGAATCCGATGATAAAGATTGGTCAGAAGAGACTTCTAGAATTTGAACACCGAAGTACAGATCATTACCCATATGTGCAACTTCAATATCATGGTTGTCTTCTTCAACATCGTTTTGAATGTCGGGAGGTTCGGTTTCGGGTGTTGTTTAAGAATTACTTGGAGATGGTGCATCTTGGTCAACTGTAGTTAATGAAAGTGAACCGATTGAGTCAGCAAGAACTGGAGCAATTACTTTATTAATTGGAGCAACGACTTCAGGAGCTGGATGATCAACCCTAGGTAAAGGATTGAGAAATTCATCGAACAACGGTTGAAACAGCATATCCCAGTTAGTTCGCGAATGTGGTACAAACGGTGTTGAAGGATGAGGGTTTGGCATAAGTCCTGAACTGATTGTTGCAGGAGTCATTTCATGAAGTGCGGGTCCTGAACTGTTGTGTTCAGAAGCCATTGCAGTCAGCTCATCAAAGTCAACGTGAATGGTTTCAATTATTCATCTGGTATGTCTGTTGTAAATCCAGAATTCTTTCTTCGTGGGTGCATAGCCAATGAAAATACCTATATCGGCCTTCGGTTGTAACTTGCCCAAGTTCTCGCTATCATTTGTTGGGTAGCAGAGTGCACCAAACACATAAAGATACGATAGGTCAGGAGGTTTGTTGTGCAGAAGATCGTATGGTGTTTTACCATGTCGACGGCATATCATGGAACGATTTTGGGTATAACAGGCTGTAGCAACCACTTCGGCCCATAGAAATAAAGGATCTTTTGCATAAATTAACATAGTGTGGGCTACTTCAATTAGAGTACGATTTCGTCTTTCAACAACACCGTTTTGCTGTGGAGAGCGGGCAACAGATGTTTCATGAGAGATGTCAACCTTCTCATAATATTCACGCAATGTCTGATTAACAAACTTAGTTCCATTATCTGTTCTGATGCGTCGGATGGTTTCCTTAAGTCATACTTGGATCATCTTCAAAAAATTGATAATAAAAGCTGAAGCTTCATCTTTTGATCGCAAGCATTTTACCCATGTAAATCGAGAGTAATCGTCAACAATAACAAGGATGTACTTCTTTCCATTGACACTCGCGACACGCATTAGACCACACAGATCCATGTGCAACAGATAGAGTTTTTCTTGATTGGTGTCTTCAGATTTGGGTTTGTGGGGTTTCTTCGTGCTTTTGCCTAATGCACATGCAGAACACAAATGGTCCTTTTCAAACTTAAGCTTAGGGAGACCTTGAACAAGACCATGTTTGACAAGATGATTAATAGCTCTGAAGTTCAAATGAGAGAGACGATGATGCCATAACCAGGACTTGGTTTTAGAGGCCTTTGACAAGAGATAGATAGGAGAGGACGCCATCATAACCCCAAGAGAGAGTGTATAAAGATTGTCCCCTCGAGATCCAGTTAATAAATCAACACCTTCTAGATTACGAATGTAGCAGGTGTGTTGACGAAATGCAACTTCGAGGTTTGAATCACAAAATTATCCCACGGAGAATAGATTATGCCCAAGTCCTTCAACGTAATAAACCCTTAAAATTGTAACATTCCCAATCTGATAGTCTCCATAACCCTTAATCTTTGCTACATGATCATTACCGAATTTGACTATACCTAAGAACTTATTGACGAATTTGGTGAGCTGAGAGCGATCTCCGGTCATATGCTTGGAGCAACCGAAGTCCAAATACCAGAGGACAATTTGGATGACCTGCATTCATCAAGAGATGAAGATGGAACATTGGAAACTATGGATCCCCGGGATTGATTGGGTTCCGACTTGTTAGCATTTACAGATTTAATAACCTTATAATTGTTAACAGGAACACTAATTTTAGACCTCCTAGGTTTCCTTGAGTAAACCAATGTGATGACAAGTTTAGGTGTTTTATTATCTAGAGCAAATGATTTCCTAAGGGGAACTTCAGTAGTTGTGGTAATCCTAGTTAAAGGGCACGCATTTCCTACTATTGTGAAGGTCCGACCAGTAGGTCTCCAGATATATCCAATATTGGTAAACACCTTTCCTGTTGGTTTCCAAACTTTTCTCTTTGAATTTATCTTAACAGATCTAGATTTAGCACGAGCATTCACATTATTGATAAATTCAAGAACACACAAATCATGATTATCAGAAAGCATGCAACCATTACACTTAACACATTTAAGTTCATAATTTGCATTAACCTTGGAATGCTGCACATAAGCAGTTCCTTTAGGTGCAACAACACAGTCTTTATTTTTCAAACTAGATTTAGCTCTCCTAGGGTAGGCTTCTACTTTATTCTTTAGAGTACTACTTGGTGTTTGCTGAATCTTATCTTTCTTTGTATTGCCCGAAGGCTATGATCCGCTAGCACTAGTAGACTGTTTTACTCCTGTAGAAGACAACATAGGTGTGTTAGAAGCTAGGTTTGAGGTATGGGTTGTTTTTGTGTTTCTTGAGGATGTGACGGGCTCAGTGAATCTAACTCTTTTGACTTTGTTCATTGGGGTTACTGCCACTAATTGTTCTCCAGAACTGTTGATACTAGGACATGTTTTACTGATTTTAGAAAGCATCTCCTGAATTAGTTTAGTATACTTACAGATAGATTCTAAGAGTGGATCTAAAGGATAATTAGTTTTAATATGATCGACTAGATCCTTAAGAACTGCGACTTCTTCCTGAGAATGCTTAATATATGCAGAGTGAGCTGTCCTTTTATTCAACAATTTGGGGGTTATTGGTTCCATATTAACTTGATGCAACTCTAGATCACTAGGGTGGTTTGAAACATTATTATTAACTAGGGCTTTTCCTTTAAGTTTCCTTAATTCATCCTTGAGAGCTATAATTGCCAAAGCTTTTTCTTGAAGACTTGCATTTAAATCAGAAATTTCCACCGACTTTAAGTTGACTTGACTAATTAACTTAGCACATTGTTCTTTTGATTGAATACGTGCTGGTTTAATCAAGTCATAAAGTTGCTTATAGGTCTGATTCAAATGCTTATTCTCAGCAATAAGCTTTGTTACCCTATGATCCAATTTAATATTTATGGTTTCAATATCTTCTAAGTCCTGTTTGATCTTATCCTTATCAATATTTCTACTGAGATTTGATTCTTTCTTTCAACTTCTTAATTACCGTGTCTTTCTCTTGGGACTGAGCTTTCAATTTACTTAATTCAAATAATTGATCAAAACTTGGAACACTTTGATTTGAAACAGAATTTTCCCTTTGAAAAATTTCCTGTTTAAGTTGAGTGTCAACTTCTTAAGAGATGAAATGTTTTTCAAGAATGGTAAAACTTTTGAACAGTTTATTGTAAGTATCCCTTTTAACAAAATCCGTTTAAAGCTCAGTTTCAAGTTTGAGACACTTTTGACATTCATGCACATTCACATAATCATTCTCCACGGAAGGATTAACAAGTAAGTTCACAATATATTTGCTCATCACTTGTTCCAATAGTCGTTCATTTTCGTTCAAAACTTGATTCATCTTAACTTTAAATGTTTTTGACTTAATACGATGTTGTTCCATAGCCTGTTCCATTTGATAGAAGACATTTTGGACTTCAGAAAGTTCATCAACAAAATGTTGGTTGAATGTGCTAAATAAGTCCTTCAGAGCTTGTACAAATGGAATTATTTCATCCCTAAAACAAGCTTTTGTATGTTCAAAACCCTATGAACCCTCAGTGATAGCTGTGGGTGTGGTCCTTTCTTTGACTACCACATCAAAGTTAGCAAGATGTTGTTTAAGTTTCTTCAAACTCGTGTTAACCATGCTGACTTTAGAAAGTTCTTTTGGAACCTCAACATTGGTGGGTCTAATAGAAAGTGTGGGTTCTGAAGAATTCACAGAATTCTAAGACCAAAAGGCTTGTTCAGCAGATAATTTAGTTTGTGGAACAAATCGTATGGAAAAATCTTTATAAAGTTGGTTAAGAACAGCATAATCTATCGGTGTGGTATTAACTTGCTTTTCCTTTTCTAATATCATATTATCCTTATGTTTTAAAAGCATTTTGGAACGACTCTCTTCAGCAAGTGTTAAGGTCTCTTCTGAGTCTGGAATCACAATAGGATTAGTTTGAACAATAATATCACCAACATATAGCTTTGGTTTCGACTGCTGAGCTTTCTGCAGATAGAAGGGATTTTGAAAACCTAGAGCATGTTTAGTGGTATTATCATAGAAAAACTAAGGTTTCGTCAACATGTAAACAGTTTGTGCAGATTGATCTCTTTTAAAAACAATATTATCTAGTTGTTTGATCTACTTTTCTAGAGCTATTTCTCTATCAATGTTCCTAGATTCTTCTTTCTTAAAATCATTTTTTAGAAGAGTAACCGTTTGTAATAAAGATTCCTTTTCTTTTAAATGTTCTGAAAGAGTTTGTTTTAGAAGATCAATCTCTACAGACTGTGCACATGTGTCTGAAACGTTATCCTTACTTCTTAAGTCAACATTTTGTCCTTCTTTCAAAACTTTAACTTGTTCCTTATATCTTGCAAGCTCAGCAGTTAAGGTATCATTGACATTCTTATTTTCTAGATTTATCTTGGTACAATTAGCAACTTGGGTTTTTAGTTGTTCAATCATAGATAATATTAAATCATCTTGTTGTGCAAAGGAGTCAGAATTCTGAACAATTGCTTGTTGTGATTCAATCACATACTGAGAATAAGGAATGATATTGCTATTACTGGTTATTTCAGTCTCTGAATGATTCACAACATTTGATTGTTGAGAAGACGACATCACCTGCACAACTTGATTTACTGCATTATTATTCATATTATCATGATTGTGTACCTCAACAAGAGCATCTGAACCATAATGAGATAAATTCGCCATGAGAGCAACTTTGGCAAAGTTGAGTTCATCACAATCAGAGTCATATGCATCCAAATCGTCAGCTTGATAAGCAGCATTGTGAGTAATGACAATCTGTGTGCCTTAACCTTCAGGAATATATAGATCTGCCAAAAAAGCTAGTTCCTCCTCATTTAGAATTTGACCATGTGCTTGAGCTTGTACCAGTAACACTTTCTCCTTAAACCACGAATCATCCCTTTTTCTCTTTGGTTTGGTGCACTGTCTGGACATGTAACTTTCCCTTTTGCATTTGTAGCAAATAACCGTCCTTTGTTTTCTAGAATTACTTCCACTTGCTCCTAGAGTGTAAGTCCTTGAAGTACCCGCGGCAAAAGAAGTTTGTCTCCCCTGAATTGGTTGTAGTGTCACTCTCCTATTATTGATGGTAGCTTGTTGCCTAGGGTTAGACGAGTTTCTCAGCTGATTATTGGTAGTGGGATAACAGGAGGTGACGACTGCAGTCAAAAATGACATCATGTGATTAATGGCATGAATGGGATCATCACCTTTCTGGAACACTAGAACAATTAGACCCGAGTCTTGTTAGGAAAATTTAGATTGTTGGTTAATTTGGGGAGGATATTCTAATTGAGGAATGGATGATGATGATGATGGAGAATAAATGTTGTGGTGAATTGATGATTGAAAATCATTGGATGGATAAGTTACTGAAAGAAGTGTTGATGATTGATGAGTTAAGTATTGTTGAGACTGATAAGGTAAACCATACTGTAAAGATGGATATGTTGAAGCTGGTGGTTGAAGTTGAGTGTTTTGGTAAGTGTGTTGATGAGTTTAATAAGGTGACTGTGTTATTTGGTGAGATGCAACTAAAGCAAGAGGATCAGAGTTACGTTCATGCATCAAACGAACTTCATTTGCATGTCGTTCATGTTGTTCCAAGTAAGCATGAAGCTGATCAACATTGGTAGTATGCAAGTCTTTGACCAACTTAACATCAGTAACAAATATGCTCCATTCATCAGGAAGTGTGTTCAGAAACTTGGTATTAACTTGAAATTGCTCCAATGGCATCTTGTAGATGTTCATATCCTTGAGTAGCAATGTGAATCTCAAGTAGTACTCATGTAACGACTCTCCTTTCTTGTAAGTGAACTTATCAAATTCATCATACAACTTAACACTCTTGTTCTTGCTTTGTTAACGATGTTCCTTGCATGAGCAGTTTAATTTTCTCCCAAAGATCCTTGGCTACACGATGTTGACTCACAAGAGAATAAATTTCTATAGGAAGGCGTTGGAGAATGATATTAATTGCTTTGATGTCACAATCAGCTTGAATGGCTTCTGCAGGGGTGAGCTCAGTATATTCCTTAAGTCTTGTTACACCATCCACTGTGATTGATGGCCAGACGAGTGGACCTTTCTCAATGGAAGCAAGGATCATTCTACCATGTGGTCTATTCATCATATAAAGTTCCATTCTGCTTTTCCATGAATCATACAAATGTTTTTCAAGCATCGGTGGTTTATTGTCACCACCCGAGAGAAGTGATTTATCAGCAAGAGTCATCATTGATAACGTGGTATCAAAAAGATTACTAATTGATCGATCGGTGGTAGAAAGAAATTGTGTTTGAATGTGTGGTTGTTGAGTCTTGAAATAATTCTTGAAACTACACGGGATTTTACAATTCTCGACAAAACCGGGAAAACAAGTTAATGTTTCACGGGATTTTACAAGTCAAAGAAATAACCGTATAATTTAGAAATTTGAGTTGATAGGTTTTGACTAGTTCGGTTTTCAAAGGAGGTTGACTAGTTCGGTTCCCAAAATGATTAACTAGTTCGGTTGTCAAAGAACTAACTAGTTCGGTTCCACTGGTTTGGTTATCTAGTTCGGTTGTCAAACAGAAAGACTAGTTCGGTTCCACTGGTTCGGTTCACTAGTTCGGTTCCAACACAGATTGACTACTTCGGTTCTAACTCACAAAACTAGTTCGGTTCCAACTAATAACAACTCGTTCGGTTCCAACTAAAATCAACTCGTTCGGTTACAGCTACGACGACTAGTTCAGTTATAACTATGACGAAACCAAATTTTTCAAAACTCAAAAAGACACATTTATGATTGGTTTTTTGTAAAAAAATCTTGTACAACTAGTGTTACTAACCCTATAGGAACAAGAAAAATGACAACTTTAAGGTTTTTAAGCCGAAAAATTTTAGATTAAGATTTTGCTCTTTGTAAAGGTTTTGAACACAAATCAAAAGACAAACACAAAAACTAAACACACCACTCCATGGCTCTTGATACCAATTGAAGAATACTAGTAATCTTTGATATTATACAAGAACTAGAGAGAGAAGTGGGTTGGAAAGTTTCTAGAGAGAGAAAGTAACATGGAATGGATGATGATATTATTATGTGTGTTAAATGAGAAATGAAACAACCAACCAACCAACCACCCTATCCAAGGCATGGAGAGGGTATATATGCTACATACAAGGCCGACCATGGGCTTTACTAAGGCTTCCATAGGCCTTGGGCCATATTAGCTTACTAAGCTTATCATATGTTAACCTACGGGCTAAGACTAGTATATATTGGAAGTGACCGATACTTTTCTTGTTCCTAACAGCATTGATTTTGAAGAATCATTTGCTCCTGTTGCTCGTCTTGAGGCTGTTCGGATGTTTATTGCTTATGCTGCTCATAAGAATATCACAATCTTTTAAATGGATGTTAAAATGGATTTTCTCAATGGTCCTTTGAAAGAAGAAGTTTATGTTAGTCAACCTGAAGGGTTTATTGATCCAGAATTCCTAAATCACGTCTACAGGTTGAAAAAGCTCTATACGGTCTTAAGCAAGCACCTCGTGCATGGTATGACAAATTGTCTTCTTTTCTAATTGAACATGGGTTCACTAAAGGTATTATTGACCCGACTTTGTTCACACGACGTCACGGGGAAGACATATTACTTGTTCAAGTATATGTTGATGACATTATTTTTGGTTCAACAAATCCAGATTTTTCAAAATGTTTTGCAAACCTAATGAAAAATAATTTTGAAATGTTGATGATGGGTGAACTAAAGTTCTTTCTTAGACTTCAAGTTTATCTATCTCCCCATGGCATATTCATAAGTCAGTCACAATATGCAATAGAGTTGTTAAAGAAACATGGTCTAGATGAATGTGTCTCAATGAGTACACCTATGGCAACTGAGAGGCTGGATGCTGATTTACAAGGCACTCCTACTGATCAAACGACTTATCATCGTATGATAGGAGGGCTTATGTACCTAACAGCCAGTCATCCAGACATTGCTTTTGCTACTTTTGTATGTGCTCGTTATCAAGCACGTCCTACGGTCAAACACCTCAAAGAGGTTAAATGGATCTTTTGGTACCTGAGACAGTCCTATAACATGGGCCTATGGTATCCGAAGGATTCCAGATTTGAACTAATTGCATATTCAGATGCAGACCATGCAGGATGTAAAGATGATTGTAAAAGCACATCAGGAGGATTGCAATTTCTAGGTGGAAAACTTATGAGTTAGAGTTCAAAGAAACAAGATTGTACTGCGATGTCTACTGCTGAGGCTGAATATGTTTCCTTGTCTGCATGCTGTGCACAAGTTATTTGGATGCGCACTCAACTGCTTGACTATGGATACAAGTACAATCGGATTCTGATGTACTGTGATTCCAAGAGTGCCATTGCTATATCATGCAACCCAGTCCAACATTCTAAGACAAAACACATAGACATCCGGTATCATTTTATTAAGGAACATGTTGAGAAAGGTACTGTGGAAATTTACTTTGTCGGGACAGAATACCAACTTGCGGATCTATTTACTAAAGCTCTTCCGAAAGAACGCTTTGAGTATCTAGTTCATCGCATTGGTATGAGATGTATGACTCCAACACAGTTGGAAAGCCTGACAAAGTTATCTTTTTGAAAAGATCATACATCAAAAACATGTAAATATATTTTCAAAAACAAAAGAAAAAAATTGAAAAATACAAAAATACAAAAAGATTTGTCACACTTTTCATATTAAAAAAATAATAATAATAATAATAAATTTTTTTACTTAAATTATTATTTTTCAATCATATACATCATTTCGAAAATAAAATAAAAACAATGATCTCTCAAATAAACCGAAATTGAAAAATGCTATATTTTCAAGGGGGAGTTTTTATTTTAAAACTCAAACATCTTCATTTTTTGAACTACGAGCTTAGTATGATTTCATTCCAAGGGGAAGTTTTTGATAATGGTGAATAAATTTTGAAATAACTTCATTACTCGAGGGGGAGTTTTTGAAAAATCAAAATAAAAATTCAGAATACTAAACTAGAGGGACTGAAAGTGTAATTTCTGAATCTTTTTCGGTGGCTATAAAAGAAAGAAAGATTTTTCATTTTCACTTTTCTTTTACCGTGTCATATTATCGAGTTTGAGTAAGAAAATCAACGTCCACCACACAAACCCACATCATTCAGTCCTTTCCAAGTTCATTACAACAGATTAACTAATACCTTTTTTACTCATACGTAAGGGTTTTTGCTTTGTGGTTCGAATAAACTTGGTTTGCTTTATCGGAGTTTCAACTCGGTAAATATTTAGGATTTAAATCGAGTTTGAGTATTATAGTGTTTATGCTTATACGTATTTTGTTTTACTCGGAATTTGTATAATAAAAGTGAAATCAAGGTCGATAATAAACAATGTTTATAAAGAATTAAGTGATTAATGGCTTAGGAATGGCTAACAAATCGCTGAAAATGAAATTCGGAAGTATATGGTGTTCATCGAGTTTGTGTTTTATCGAGTTTGATTGTATGTCTAACTGATTGGAGTCTGAAGTTGATAATAGAACATAAAATGAATCGAGTTTAGTTTATACATAAGTTAAAAAGAATCATGGTTTATCTAGTTTATGAAATTCAGTAAGTGTCAAACTCGGAAGGGTCAAAAAGTCAAAATCGGTGGAGTCAAAAAGTCAAAATTCAATAGAAATACGTTTGTGGAAACATGAAGTTGTTTTGCGAAAGACATAATTTTGATGATTAATGCTTGTGATGATTAATGCTTGAATGTATGTGGAACAAAAAGATCAGTTTCTCATGTGTGGTGAAAACATCAAATAATTTTGAAAAAGAAATCAAGTTTCTATAAATTCTAAACTGTGGGACATATATATCTATTAGTAATTGTTTAAGTGGACTAAGTTATGTCCGGTTCTGGCAGTTTTCTGCAATGAACAGAATGAGGAGTGAGTGACTTAGTGTCCATTCAATTATTGAATTAAATATGTTTGTCTTCATTGTTTAGAAATCATGACAAAAAGTGAAAGTGCAAAATGTTTTATAAACTTTAAATCTAAAAATCCAAATCTCAATTATTTAAGTGGACTAAGACATGTCCGGTTTTGGCCATTTTCTGCAATGAACAGAATGAGGAGTGAGTGTCTTAGTGTCCATTCAATTGTGGGTTTGTGATTACCAAGAAAGTTTTTGTCAAAAGAGTTCTGGAAAAAGTTCTCAAAATTTGTTTTGGTGTTAAAATGATACTCTTTCACAAAACAATTTTAAGAAGTTGAATGATTTCTATTTAATGTTTAGTAAAAGAGTCTTGATTAAACTCAAAAGAGAAATCTTCATCATTCTTGAAAGAGTATCATGTCACAAACAATTTCTAGAGAGGATATTCTAAAGACCGAAAGAGAGAACAAAATCCATACGCGAAAAAGCAAATCAAATGTGTGTTCAAAAAAGAATTGCCTAGAACATACAAAAATGGATAAATCAAAAGGAATATTTAAAATAAAGGGTATATGGCATGTGCTAGAAAAAGCAAGAACGAAGAACTATGAGAAAAGAAAAAGATCCAAAAATATGTTCAAAATGATTTGCACCAGAAATATAAAATAGACAGGTGGGAAAAAGACACAAATGTCAAAAAGAATTATTTGTTAACTAACACATCTTCATTTTATTCATTCAGTAATTCATCATGGCACAACAACAACATGCAATGTTGTTCATCCAGACGGAACCTTGCTTACCGAACAAGATATGTATCTTTTATGGGATGCTAACAAGAAAGACCCCACCTACCCATCAGTTGTGTGTTTTTGATCTTAAACATGTGCTATGCCTATCAGAAAGCAAACTGTTGACAAACTTCATCATGAATCATACCATTAAGATTTATTTAGCATTGCAGTTCTTCTCTGTACCATGGATTTATTGCACAGCTCTGGCATTTAACTCTGAAGGAAGTATGGTTTCAAAGTATAGGCTTCAGGTTTATGTTGGACAAGAGAAAGAACTTTCTTTACACTAGATGACTTCAAAAAGATATTTCATCTTCCTCAAGGCAAACGACAAACAATCCTAATTCATTCGTGCTACACCAAATTTTATGGACAGTGGTTCTCATATTTATATACAACAATTGGGTTTTGACAATAGAACTGAAGGAACATCGTCAAGCTTTTAAGACAATGAGTCATTCTGCAACTGTGGCAAACATTATGCAAGATTTTTATAAGTGGCTTGACAAACACGGTTACAGGCTAGGATCAACCACCATTGCAGATTATACAAATGATGTATTTCTTTGTCAATAACATTCATGTGGATTATGCGGAGCTTCTATGGGAAGGAATTTACTATTCTCTTCATCACCCAACATCTTAGATTCTGTATCCAAGATTTACAAAGATCATCGTTAGTCATTATATGACTATCTTTCCTAAAATCTCCAGACGTGCTCAAGACATGTATCACAATCTGCAAGATGATGACATAATGAAAAATATCTTTAATTCAGGAAGACACAAAGATAAAGTTGGCATGCAAATTCAGTTTGGGCATGATTCCATGAAGAGATGATAGACACAGAGCACTACAGGATGTTATGCAGAGGTGTTAGCTCTATGAGTTGATGTTACTCTAAACCACGTGTCGATGGCACAGCAGTCAAAGTTACCGAACAGATCCTAATTTGTAGAAGTGAGAAATATCTTATATCGAGCAGACGCTCGCGCACTAGACACTTCAGCCTTGCCGGATCTTACTCATACTCACGAGATGTGAACGTAGAACGAAGAGTCAACCGGATCTGCATAGTGTGGGAGCCGCGACGCAGAGGCATTGTTGTATCTCTATGTGCTCAAGCTGACCTCAAGACAAGGTGATTTCAAAGTAATAGAGTAGAGCGCTCTAGTAGTAACGAATCATTAGTGTGTCTTCTACGCTCAAAAATTTTGGATACACTGATATTCATCTGTAGATCAGAATCGTGCGGAGTGTGAATAAGATGACGAGAAAGAGCCGTCTTTATCTTTGTGTGGATGGAAGCGCTAGTCTCCTATAGGTAATGCGCGCTCTCGAGCTTCACTAACCGCTCGTGTACGTACGAGTGTAAGTGCATTTTGGGCTGAATGGAAGCAGTTGCACCGCATGTATACCAGAAAAAGATCAATCATCATATCGGCTCATGGAAAAACAGCGTATCACATCATTAATGACAGGAAACCTTCAATAAAACATCTTCACATCTTTGGTTGCATTTGTTTACTAATAGGATGGGGAAAATCTAGTAAGATGAAAGAAAAGGATCCATTTTGGTATGGCTGGGATTTTCTACTCTAGCGAAGGGATATCGTGTTTACACAACGAGAACACGCTTAAATAGTTGAGGTCCATTCATATCAAGTTTGATTGAAATAAAAGAAATGATGTCTGATCAACCAGTCTCAGACCTCGACTTGCATAATGTGAACAAGAGAGATTGTCGTGGGAGAAAAGATGTGATTAGTTGTTCAGGGGCCTTGTGAGATACTCTAAGGACGCAGAGGCGTCTAGGTATGTGTTATGTGGGACTGACTTTGTCGTGTAAGTTTGCCTATCCTATATGTGGGTGCGAAGGTAGTTGATGATCTCTGATAGTACAGCAGAGAGGTGTGAAAATGATGAAGATCTCGTCACAACAAGGGGTTGGAATTTCTCTTATGTCTTTACTTGAAGATTTTTACACATCCAGCACTTGGCGGTCGTTATGTGTTGTTTGAGTGGACTAACAACAATGATCAGCACCCAATGCATTCATTTTAGAAAGCTAAATTTATCAATCCTTTTTGTCACAATGGGTAAAAGAAATTGGTGAGTCTTCCTCACGCAACATTGATAATACCGATGGCTTTCATTTCAACACAAATTCATGATTACCGTTTGGACCCAGAGATCATCCATTTAGAACAAGTTCGTGGAAATCCAACCTGCCAGTTCAAACAACGCGACAGCTTGTCACAGATCATGAAATGTGTATGTTCTTCGCTCACGGTGAGTATTGTTGAAACCAAAGAACATTAAGGAGGCAATGGTGATTCTGCAAGGATCAAGCAATGCCAGGATGAAACTTTATCAGTTCAGAAGACTCTAAAAGTCTGGGAAACTATCGACAAACAATTTGGCAAGATGATTATAAAGATAAAGTGGTTATGGTAAAGAAACAAGAAGGATGTGCGCCCCTCCTTGTGTTTTTGAATATTTTGTCTTCCTAAAAGGAGATCTATACGTTTAACTCCACCAGTTCCAGTACCAACTGTTGAAAAAGCAGACGAGATGATCTTACAAGATACATTACAAGTAAGTCTTGCTGAGCACAAAAGTCTTGAAGAGCAAGAAGCTAGAGAAAATGTGGAACTGGTTAACAAGCACTTGGCATCTGAAGAGATTGAAAAGTTGGTGGAAGGATCTGAGAATGTTATTGATGATAGTTCACCTCCTAGAAATAATGAAACACAAATTCTCGGCACTGGGTTAGAGCCCTGGAGTGATAAGGAAAGTCCGGAGGTAGAGAGAACTAATGATGAAGAGGTAGAAGTTACTAATGTTGTCATACCTGTCAATATTAATGAAGAGGAGGATGAAATAACTAATGAAGTATATGAATTAAAGCGAAGGGAGAAAGGGAAGATTGTAGAGGAGTCTAGGAGTACACCATTACCTACACCAATTAGATCTCCTAGGACTCATACTAATCCCGCATCTTCGGATACTGAGAAACTCCAGGAATTGACGGAAACTCATACTCAAACAACATCATCATCAAGATTACAACACACGAAACTGTCTAGAGCAAACCGACCTCTATCATTGTTCAAAGCCAAACCTACTCGGTTCAAATGATATAAGAATTTCTTTCAAGAGTTACATGGACGGTATACATATTTGTTTGAACACTTCAAAGAAAGATTTTTGTCAAGGAATTCATTCGATACTCTTGCTGATCATCTCTAAAAAGTAATGGTCAAATCATTACCCACTATGGTTGACACACACATTAAGGAGCAGGTGAAAAAGCAAGTTCCTAAGTAGGTTAGAGATTAAGTTACAGTATATGTAGCGGAAGGGCTGATTATAGAAAGACAAAATACTAAAGAAAAGATGGAACGGATGATTGCTAAAGCTATCTTATAAGAGCGGGGAATATACAGGCTGAAACTCCTCACAAATTCAGAAAGCAATTGACCATCACATTCCTTCTCAAGTTGATGTGTCAGTACAAAGTTATATGTGTGGTCATATCCTTCATGTTCACCCAGCTCAAACACAAACACTATCTGTTCTAGAACAACAATATCAACTATATCTCTCTATGAAAGACAATCCTCAATTGCAACAACAAGACATAGCAATATGGCTTGCACTTTAGATGAAGTTTGAGAATCTTCAGGTACCACAAACTACATGTAGACCTTCTGCCGTTCGCACAAGAGATCAGGACGATCCTCATGATGATGCTCATCTTGAGGGGGAGAATAGTGCAAAGCGGCAGAAGACATCTGAGAACGAAGCTTATGTGTCTGGAGAGTCATCATCTGGACAAGTCAATGAAGAGAAACAAGGTCCTTCTACTTTAGGTAATCAAGAGCAAGAAGATGATTATGATTTCTGGACTGATTCTTATGCTTCAGATGATGATGAAATACCAACAAAGCAAGTATCACAAGATATTATAGAAGAAGTGTCACTGACTATTGATGAAGCAAAGTTAAAGAAAATGGCAGATGAGATGCTGAGACAAAGATGTACTTCAGGAGATAAGCATCAATATCA
>BQNB010151605.1:0-14960 GCA_026074375.1 Tanacetum coccineum | reverse complement strand
AAAGGTACTTATATTCTTTAATTCATGTTGTGTATTTATTTATATATGTCTAAGAAAATGTTATTATTATTTTTGTATTTTTCAAAGTCAAAATGGAGAAAAAATCAAATGCAGTTAGATTTTTATAAAATGCAGTATATGTTCAAAGAAATAAAATGTTTAATAAAATGTTTGGACATACAACTAGACTTTAATTTAATTAAGTGTAAAGTTTTTAACATTTATGCCTTTTAACCATGATTATTCTCTTAGCATAAAACTTTGGTAAAAAAATGCTACTTACCTTGAAGGTTTAAATCACATGTATTTGATTTTAGAATAGCTATACTTTTTGTCTATAGTTACTAACTTTTTAATTAAAACAGAGTAATATTGTTTTATGTAATGCTACCAAACATTTGTTTTTCTGACAAGTATAGGTGTTGTGTGTATCTCAACGAAGAAGAGGTTGAGTGTAAAGAAGAAAAATGAAGTGTTTGACTTTGAGCATGGAGGTGTGAAGAAAAGAGAGTGTGAGGGGATGTTTACTAGAATGTGCATTGTTGTACTTTCTGTTTTATATAATTATATCTTACTATCTTATAAAACAAATTGAAATCTCTCTCATCATTGATTTTTTAAGTAATCCAAGTTTTCATGCATAATGTACAAGCTTTAATGCATACAACAAATAAACAAAATATATTAAATACACTCTTTAATGCAAATAAGATACAAACAAAGAAACATAGTGTACAACTTTTTAATACACAATTAACACTCTTAATAAAACACTCAATTATTTAAAAATACAAATATTCATGCAATATGTACAATTAACCAATGCACAAACACACACTTATTGACTGGTCAACACATTTAATATTATTATTAAAACACCTCTTAATCCATTAAACACACTAATTAATGTTATTTTTAAAACATCCCTTATATGAAAAGTACATGTCATTATATACATTGTACAAACTAATAAAACACCCAAAGCTTCATACAATTTATATGTTGATACAGTGACGGAACCAGGAAAATAGCTTGTGGGGGGCAAAATAGCAACAAAATATGAAAGAAAAAACTAGGATCGAAATGATAAATCGAGTATTGTTACTTAGAGATGAATGATTTATAAGGTTTTAAAGTGTTGAATGTTGGGTTTTAGTATGTGAGTGGGGGGCAATTTGAGTTTTGAGTGGGGGGCACGTTCGAAAAAAGGTCAAATTTAAAAAAAAAACTTACACTAAATTCTCAACTTTTTCGACAAGTCATGGGGAGCAGCGGCCCCCCATTGTTATACATTAGATCCGTCCCTGTTGATACATATAGTTTAAAAACCGGATCGGACCAACGTGTTCAACCGGGAACATGAGTGATCACAGGTTCGGCTAGCAAATAAAAGCCGTTCGAAAACGAACCGAAAAGAACCGGCCAAAAACTATAAAAATGAGTAAACTGAGCCTGACCAGGATCATTTTCTTTTTGTTTTTCTCCGGTTAATCACAGGGTACCCGCCGCCGCATCGCGCGGGTACCCTACTAGTGTATATAGGAAATGGGTACTACTATTACTTAAAGTAGATTTGGACACATTTTTAACTGCATACTATGCTCTTTTTACACATCTTTAATGATACATTTTTTTATAATTATGTAATAAAATGAAGAGTAAACTACACCATTCATCCTTGTGGTTTGCGTTGACCGCAACCTATGGTCTTTTGACCGAAAAAAATGCACCATCCGTCCTTAAATGGTAAACGTTTTCTGTCATTGGTCACTCAATCTAACAGACCCCACTAACCTTCGTTAAATCACTCATGTGCAATGCACATGAGGGTATAATAGTCATTTTACATTTAACTTTATCATTTTATTTAAATATGTATCTCTATCAAAATCATCATTGGTAGTAAACCATTATCACCACCCACCATCATCTTCCTATATAGATCTGACAACCACCACCTTTCATTTCCAAAAACCGACTGCCACCACCATTTATCTCTTAAAAACGAATGACCACAACCTTCATGTCTAGAAATTAAACTTTACAAAAAAACCAAGCATAACTGTTCCATTTCACATTCCCCCCAACTTTAAATGAAACCCCCAAAATCAAAATTAATTCCATGTGTTTTCCAAATCACATGAAATTTTAATCAATTTAAACACCCATTTCAAAGCCACCAAAATCATCTTTTCTCACAGAGAACCCTAATATCACCAACTTCATCCCTTCACACAATTTACATCAAATTAATATACACCACAATTAAATAAACCAACACTTTCATCGTATCCATCGCACATCGTGTGAATGCGAGTTGAGAGTGGGTTGAATAGGGAGATTATGAAGGTTGTGGATTGAGGAAGGTATAAGAAACCGTCACCGGGTCTGATGGATGTTCCCACTTAGGATGTAACAAAGAGATGGTGAATTGGTAATGGGATATATCAGAAATGATATCAAAAACAGATATGCATATTAAAAGGAAATATTCATATTAATATTTCAGAAATGATATCTTTATACGAGTATATGTTAATGGGATATTTCAAAAATGATAATTTCTAGTGTGATTTATTTATGTAGTGTGGTTTGATGATAATTTCTGTAATGAGAATAGATAAAGATATATGAAGATAGATTAATTTTTTTAAAAAGTTTTTTTAGATTTTGTGACTTTTAAATGGGTTTTAGTGTTTTTAGTTTTTGTGGTTTTGATTATGTTTAATGTGTAGTTGTAATGAAGAAGATGACAAATAGCAGTGGTAGTAATGGTAGTGGTAATTGGTAAGATGAGGATGACGATGGTGGTTGATAATGGTAGTGGTAAAGATAAGGTCTAGGTAGATGAAGATTATAAGAAAAAATGAGTTTCGAAGTTTGGGTATTAATATTAAAGATTATTTATTTTGTAGTGTTGGGTCATAAGGGTAAAATGACAACTTTATCCTCATTCGAATATGTATAATGACGAAGATACCCTCATTTGAGGTGATTTAACGAAGGTTAGTGGGGTCTGTTAGATTGAGGGACTAACGACAGAAAACGTTTCCCACTTAAGGACGGATGGTGCATTTTTTTCGGTCAAAGGACCATAGGCTGCGGTCAACGCAAACCACAAGGACGAACGGTGTAGTTTACTCTAAAATGAAATAAAGTATATACTCAACCACTCCCTACTTATGAAAAAAGTTAAAAAGACAATGCAAAAAAGTAAATGTTGACTAATATAGTAAATGTATCAAATTTACCGTGAATGCAAATGATGAAAGTCTCAACAAATAAATGGTAGTAGGGAGTAAGGATGTATCAAATTACATTTTGTTGTTATAAGATTTTAATAAAATCCATCTATCTATCTTATATATATAAATATTGAATACAAAAATTTATTGTTGAGGCTTCAAGTTGTGTAACTCATGCTTCAAAATATGTACAATTCTATGTTAATAAATGCCCTAATTGATGGTTAAGTGTTGTAACCTAAGCTCTGAAAAGTGTAGTAAATAAATGGCATAATAAAAAATGGACATTCATAATATAAATGTGAGCCATAATGATTCACATAGAAAAAATTAAAGTTTCTTGAAGGTGAAACGGTTTATAAATTCATTATATTGATTTGCATTCTTTGTAATTAAAAACATCTAATCAAATAGTTGAAAAAACGGTTTATTTTATATATTTGTAACTCCTGGTATTTAATCCTAATATGTAACTCTCGGTATTTAATCCTTTATTAAATTTGAAATGAAGTTGAAAAGTTGCAAGAATAATTGGTGATTTAACCTACTATATGCCTATATATACCAGCCAAAGTCACAACTTCCGTGTAAGTTTAATGTAACTTTCATTTTCTAAGATATTTGTATGAGAAGGGATATAACCTTGATACTAAAAATCACGTTAACCTTAACAAAATCAAATATCAATTTCGAAAGACAAATCCTGTGCAACGCACAGGTCTCAATGCCTTATAATAATAGTAATAGTAAATAATAATTGTAAACCTATAAAAATAAAAAATATATATATAACAAAAACTTTATAGTTTATAAGTATGTCGCGCATTCGGTCGGTGTGTTGCGTACCTTGATTTCTGTTAAAAATATATTTTGAACTTTGTAGGTGTGTTCGCTGAAAACCCTCATGAGTCTATAACTCGTCCACTCGGGATACCGAGGGGTTTAAAGGCTTGTTGCATACGCTAAATGCAATCGTGTTGCCTACGAAAGTGCGCTTTAGTATTTTACGGTTTTCGTAGTTTTGTTTATTTTGCAGATTAAATAAAATAGGTGGAGCTTGGATTGGTGGATGGAATTTTACACTTTGGGGAATGATATGTTTGGAGTATTATATTATGGGTTGAATTCACATGCTTATTTTGGCGTTATGTTTCGCGTCGAATCTTTTATTATATATTTGGATCGTTATAATATTATATATGGAGAAATTCATATGCTTGTGATGCATTCGGTTTCGCGCCATGTCTTTCAGAATTCAACCGAGCACTTATGAGCCCCAGGAAGTTCCGTTTCCCTTATATTTATTTTTCCCACTTGTCCTACTCTTTAAGTTACTGTCTAAATTACACATATTGCTAAACTTAAGTGTGACGAGAACATAAATTGAAAAATCAGATCATTATTAAAAGTATAAACTTTTGTTCACCCTTTGTAATCTATAAATCTAAATTTATTTTATATTTCTTTTGTCACTTAGGTTAATATATTAGAATAAAACATAGTAAATAAAATAATGTGTCCCGATTGATAGAGCAGATCTGACTCGGGATCGATGACATTACTTGCGCATTTATACCAATCACCCAAAAAATGTAAGGTTTAGATCTTAAGGAATTCAGGTATCCATCTTTGATACCTAAGATGATTTTTGCCTTTTCCTTTCTCGAGTTAAAGTTTGAATGCAATTGCAAGTGTCTCATCCGTCGTTACGGCTGTGTATTTGTAATTTGTCGCCTTTTTTTGAGCATTGGTATTGGTTTAGAAATTGTATGAGTGTGCCGGTGATTTATTAATTCTAGAGCTTGTGCTTGAAATCATTACGAGACCGCCGTGATATAGGTATTTTTTATAGGATTTAACCCAAATTAGCCCATCCATTTCATATTATTTATTCTTTTAGCTAATTACACTGATTAGCTAACCACCCAAAACAAAACCCTTCTGTAGCACTCATCTTTAGTGCTAGATACCCCTAGTTTAACCCGCTGAGCTATTCTATTTATTTTTCTCGTCCACTAAAAAAAATACAAAAAATAAAAATAAAAATATAACCTCTAACCTAGCCTTACCCCTTGTCGAAAGTCCCAATGGTTGATTGCTAGTTGCTTGGTGTGTTTGGTTGATTTTTGCTTATAGTTTGCTATAAGTGTTGTGCCATTTTAACGAAGATGAAGATGCGCAGCTTCGTGTTTCGTATTTTTTGTGGTGTATGCTTATCTCAAGTGTGGGAGAATTGTTTGTACTGTGAAAAAAACAAAAAAAATTGAAAAAAAGAATAAGAAAAATGATGAATAAAAGTTGACGTGAGGCATATTGTTATATCATTTATATGAGTCGAGGTTTTGATGTTCGATAACCTCACGGTTTTGTGAATTGTCGTAACTATGGGTTTCTTGGACTTGTCGACATGTATGATTATAAAACCATTTCCAGTATATATTTCTCATGTCTTATCCATACCCTTATTAACCCTTAGCCTAACGTTACAACTCGAATAAAAGTCCTCTTTTGATTATACCTGGTGCTTACGCCATGTCGGTGCAGTTATGTTTCTTGTACAAGCCTATAGTAAATTAATGAATCATGTCTGAGCAATTGAGTGTGATTTTCCTTTTACCATCTATTACATCACATACGAGTGTTTGAGTGAATTATACTTTCCCTTATTCGTAAGGTGCTTAGTCATGTTATTACAGCTTGAAGATCATTTGGTATTGTCAAACATCTCTGTTTTCACATATTAAAAATTCAAAAATATTTTTCCTAAATTCAATGAATGTTTTGTAAAGCTTATTTATTTCCTTATTTTTGCTTGAGGAAAAGCAAACCCTAAAGTGTAGGGGGGGTGTTTGCGCCTTTTGTGCTTATTAATTAAAAAACTAAAAACATTTTTGATATTTTCACACTCAATAAAAAATTTAAAAAATAAGAAATTAAAAATAAAAACTATCAAAATATATAAATATATAAAAAAAATTCCTTGTCTTGTCATGTAGGAACCTTGTTTTTAAATTTCTTTTCTTAGATTTGCTTGAGGGCAAGCAAAGTTTAAGTGTGGGGGGATTTGATAATGCTCATTTTATACATATTTCTATATGCGTTATATGTGCTTTTATGTATATTTATTGGTTAATTATAAGAACTTTTGATACTTAATCGAGTATATTTGCTATTGTAGGTTTTAAGTATATGTCGTGGAAGAAAACGGAAGAATACACGAAGATTTGAAGCTTAAACGAAGAAGTAAACTCAAGTTAAAGATCTCCCGACACCTGTTCACTGTTTTGGCCATAACTCGGTCATACGAACTCCGTTGGACGCGATTCAGGCGGCCACGCGAAGCAAATTCAATTATCTAAAACTTTGAAAAATTCCAAGTGCTGGAAATGCCCAAAGTACACCATAATTGTAAAAAGTGCGGCGCACTTTTCTGCAATTATGACAAAAACCGTTATAGACAAAGTGCGGCGCACATCTAAAGCAAGTGCAGCGCACTTGGCCCCCCAAACAGCCTATAAATAGCCTCCTTGCCTCTCCTATTTTACACAATCTCATACAAATCAATCACATTCGATTACACACCTTAAAAGAGGGGTTTTAGGGATAAAGGCCTGACAACCCTTTGATCCAAACCACCCTTGGTAACACAATGACCACAACAAGTAGAATCAAAGTTAGGAGAAGTTCTTGAGGAATTTGGTTAAACTTGCTTGTAGTTCATCAATATTCCTAGGCTTTAATCCATCCAAGGAAGTAGTAGTGAAATGTAATTCAAAGCTATAAGCTATTGTGACAGAATTGTTTATAGTTTCCAGGTTTACTTTGAATATAATAAAGTTTTTGTTGGGAAAACTTGTGAAATCATCAAAAATTTGCTCTTGAAGTTGGTATAAATCTTGTTTATCTTTTGAATATGATATTTAATGAATTCATAATGAATGTTATGTGTTTTGTTACTTCTTTGATCATGGAGTAGTCATCTTGTGTTTGTTTGGGCATTATGTGATCTTGGATATGGAATGTTTGGATACTTGTTTATTGAATTGGTAAAATATGATTTATCTAAGTATATAGGTCGAAAGGCTACTTACTAATTCATGTTTTGTCATTTCAAATAATATATTGGTTATAATAACTTATAAAGGTCGAAATGATTTGTTGTTATTAACTGATATAATCACTAGTTACACTTAAAGGCCGAAAGGATTTGTAACTTATGATATCTTTATTCTCTAAACTCGTAAACACTATCCTAGACACTTCTATATCATAATAATCATTGCCTAAACAAACATAATGTAATTATTTGCTTGAATCATTCTTTTATTGCTTTCTTTACAATATTCGATATATGCATGTTTTGGTTAATTTGATAAGTGACAATCATTTTAGCCTTAGCACCTTCATTCCAAACTGTGAAAACTACAATTCTCTTAGGACGACCTGAACTTACCTAATACTATATTACACTCGAATATGGTATACTTGCTCGAGTGTTGTGTTTTTAGTAAAATTTAGTATTTTTAGTATTATAAATTTAAAGCTTGTAAAAACACACATCAAAATCTTTAAAGGAACTTCTTAATATCTTTGATTACATTTACTGGAAGCATATAAACAAATGCCCAATAAAGACAAGACATAAGATAACAATTGAATTCTCCCTGAATATGTAAGAACCTTATTCCTCCAACAATTTTTTCTATTTTCCACTTTCTCTATGAGACATTTGCAATCACTAATTCCAAGTCTTTTTTCCAAAAGTGGAACTTAAGGAATTTCATAGTCAGTTTGTAACACTTAAATGGCATAACTTGTAGAAGTTATTTCTTGACATTTTCGTTAATACTCCCAAAGAAATTGTACTTTTGCTAAGATTAGGGAATAATCCAGATACTTCGCTAAATTCTCCCAAGACATCTTTATCACATCCAAAGACTCTTTATCACCATTGCATAAAACCAAAAGGTCGCCAGCAAAGCAAATATGAGTCTAAGCTCCGTACACCCATAATGATATTTGAACACTAGAGAAGTTTCTATGATCCTAATCGTAATCATATTGAAAACTTCCATCACCAATATAAATAGATAATGTGATATAGGATTGCCTTGTCTTAATCCCTTTCCTCCTTTAAAATAACTACACACTTCACCATTTACAAAAAAACAACAATGTGGAAGTTATGCATTTCATTATCCATTATTCCATTACCTCATGAAATCCCACCAAGAATAAAACCTCTTCCAAAAACTCCCAATTGACAATATCATATGATATATGTATGTTATATCTTCATAGCACGTCTCTTTGTCCCTTGAACTCTATTATAACCTCTTTAAAATCCTTGTGTAATCATATGTTATCTTGAATATGGCTATGATGTGTTTACTCTCTAGTCTTAAATTTATAAGTTCCGACTTAACCTAATAGACTAACACTAACGGGCAGTGTACGCAGTCACTTATAGTTAGGTAATGGTAAGTACGGGTCATTCGCAAGTAGTGGGTGAACTAAATCTAAACCTAGTTAATTCTACTGCTTTTAAAGGGGATTTCAATTTGAGAGATTGATACGATTTAATTAATTAAACTATCCAATTAACTAACTAGAAAACGAGTAAATATGTAAGGAAATTAAAATAAGGAGAATGGGTTAGCCATGTTTATCCTACTATGCATACTAATCCGTCTACTAGTGCAATGATCCAAAGAACTACCTTGGTGAATTATAAATGCTGGCTCGGCCAGATGGTTACGGTTACCTAGTCCTATGAATATCAACCCTTAGCCCGATGGTCACGGCGTTAATAAGTCTCAATCATGCATTAAGCACTTCAGCTAGCCTATACGATTTATGTACAGGAATCCGATGCTCAACCTGAACACTATTCTCTCGCAATGGTCATCTATGAGAGAGCACTAGGGGTGCTCACGGGCGGCTCAGTTCGGTTAGTTGCAAGATTTTAACTACCCGTCGCGGGGCGGGTAATTAATTCTACTACCCAAAACAGAACCGTACTATGCGGGTAACCGGACATGCGGTTACCCGAAGTGTGCAGTTACCTGATGTTCTGGTTATGGTTAACCCTTTTAGACATTTAATCGAGTTTAATTGTATGGTCTAGAACGTAAAATGTCATTTTCGTATAATTTAAAATACATTGAATAGATAAAAGTCATATAAAAGTTAATTCGTTACAATAATTGCATTCATATATTCGTAAATAACATATTAACAAAAGAAAATCCATTCGACGTTTATAGATTACGATCACATTAACCAATTTTTAAACATAAATGTTTAGAAATGTTTACCTTAAGAGGAAAAAAGTCATTGTACAATAAAAATAGTGTAATAAAATAATTAATACATGCACAATTATTTGAATATTTAGTTAAAAAATCTTCATGTATATTATGGACGGTACGGTTCGGTTAACCACGAATAACTAAAAATAAAACCGAAACCGAACCGTGATAAGCGAGTTCTTTCAGTTTCAGTTTCTTCAGTTTTGGGTTTATCGGTTTCGGATTGAACGGTTAGGCTCGGTTCGTCGGTTTCTCGGATTTTTTGAACACCCCTAGAGAGCACTATGCAACTCAAGTGTTTTAGTCAAAATCTGTCTAACCTAGGGCTTGGTCCTCCTCGCGTCTTGTTGTTCGAACTAGCAACGACCCTTAGTTGTCCAATGCTACTAGTCCTACTTGTAGGGTTCTGGTGGTCACCAGCATGGTTATGACATGCACAATGGAAAATAAACATATATAACCATGTAGACCAAAACCTTAACTGTGAGATCTACTTGCACAGTGATATAACCTAAATAACACTTATAAAGGATGTTTAGAAGTACTTACATGTAAATCTTGCTATGCATAAGCTCCTTTAAAATTATCAACTGCATGGAACGCCTCCTCCTTGATCTTGAGGCTTCTTGTTGAAATTTTAGTTTCTGGGAATGATCACCGCTTCTGGACTGCGTCAGGTGTCCACTAGTACTGCACATGTAGGACTTGGGCTACGAACCTATCGCAAGTTAGGCGAGTATGAAATCCGGGTAAAACCATAAATGATATTCGGGATCAAAAGGGTATACACTATTAGGGTTTTGGGAAAACCCTAATTGGTTGCTAGATGCGATCGACCTAGGGTTTAGGAAAACCCTAGGGTTTCGTCGATCTTAGGGATCGACCTAGATCGACTTCGGGTCATTCTAGGTGTTGAGAATCTTTTAAGCTCATCTAGGATCAGTTTTATAGATAATATTGAATCACGTAGCGGAATAATAAAAAAGTAATATTATCAAACAAGGTTTTATTATTGAACATTCCACCTTTACCCTAAACACTATAATTTGGGATTACTAACTAATAAACTAACTATTTTGTGGGACGTGTAAACCCACTCAAACAACACGTTTTCTATCTATGATGCACACACACACCCCTTTGCTAGACGACTCTCATTGGAGAGCTCTATGTTTCTGGATGTACTAAACCTATGTCTATGATCTCTTTATATAGGGAGAGATCAAGACTTACAAAGAAAGCTAATTCCAGTCAACAATTATATTAAATACTTAGTCAATGTATTTAATATGGTTGACTAAATAATTAGGAAACTAAATCAGCATTAATCTTCAAGTTGTAATTAATCTTCAATCAGCATTAATCGCTGTTTGACTGCATTAAATGAGAAGATAACTACTGTTTGACTTCAAGTCTTCTAGAATCCCATAATGCTGAATTAGTCCTTCTTGTTTCATTCTTTTATTCTTTTGTCTCATCAAATCTGTAAATCCCAACAATCTTCCCCTATTTGATGATGACAAAACAAACAAATTCTTGCACGAACTTCCCCTGAAGTTGAGATCATGGATCTCCCTGAATGAAACAATCTTCCTTTGTAAACTGCTTCCCCTTAACTTAAGATCTTCCCCTTAAGTTATCAATCTCCATTCCATGCCACCACAGGATCTATAAGTTGCTAATCATATAATCATCTTCCCCTTTTTGTCTTCATCCAATAGGGAACATATAAGCAACTTTGATCTTTACAACTTCAAATCATATATCAAAACTTTTAATCCAAGCTTTCCACTGACTCAAATTACCCCCCATGAAGTTCAACACAAATAATGAACTCAAGCAGTAGAAATTTTAAACTAGCAGTATTAATAATGACTAGCAGTAGTAATGACCTTCCCCTGAAACTGTGCATGAACATCTGTCAATGCAAAGTGAGCACCAAGTGACCTTTGTCATATTCTTTGAAGGCTATGTGGTGAAAACCGTTTGTCTTGATGATCCACAATTTCCCTTTTAGATTCCCATTAGATACAAACTCAAAAAGCACCATAACTTCCATGGTGTTGTTTTATTCTTTCACCGTACCAAGAGGTCCCGAGCAAGACATTGAAATATCAAACTCAGAGAACACGATTCAATACACAAGCAGTGTTTTATGAACCTTAGTAACTTCTGGACTAAGTTCGGGTATATGACTGTATCCTTGCACTTGCGATAATTAATTTTAAAGTGTTAGACATGGATGTGTATTCTGAATACTTTCTTCCTTTCTTACATTACCAGTAGTTCGATTTGTACTCCTTTAGTGTCATTGAAACTTCAGTCGCATGGCCATGTTTTACACAAATCTACTACACACAAAGGGCCCAGGAAAAATATCCTTTACCAGTCTATTTCAACTTGGAGTTGCAAATTGCCATCTTAGCCAATAAGCCATTTTTCCTTACCTCCCACTGAATATGACGTTTGCACACAATTTTATGCTTTCACACAGTCTAGACCCCGTAAGAAACAAAGCTAAATGTCCTACATCCTCGGGTCATTGGGATAGTTCGCCACGATCAAACTTGCCTGAAAGATCACTTGCGTGTTTCTGATCAAGGATTGCCAAAAACGTATGGAGCTCTGAGTTTTTCTGTGTGTCAAAACCGAATGAGACATAAGATATATTTATAGTGAAAACATAACTTGTTGACAAAGACAGAGCCCTTTATAATGAACTTATGCAAAATCTGGAACAAAAAGATTCGCGCATAGATGAATTTTCAAAGCTGCACTCACGTCCGCAGGTCGCGCAAGCTTTGCGCACGCGTAGACGTTGGAGTAAAAACCAACAAAAACAATTTGAAGGTTGATACCAAGATTTCTATACAAGCACCTCCACACTTACTCACTTGGGCGATGTAGGATGCACACTTTTTCTCAGATTTTGTTTTTCAAATGCCTTACTTTGAGACACGATATTTGATACATATTAACTCCATTTTGGACACTTTAGCTCGTTACGAAGGTTTTATCTAGTTTGTTTGATCTTGTTCGATTCTCTTGGTGGCAATGAATCCAAAATGCTTAGTCCTTTCTTTGGTCACAATTTTTTAAGGTCCGTTTGGTTAGGGTAAATTAGGTCAATTTCATAGCATTTGTATTTTAAATTCTTGCAAATATTATGTTTGGTATCTCAAATTAAGAAATTTAAAATTTTATTAATTGTCAAAATAAAGAGAATTAGAATGCCTTCAAAAATTAAGAAATTTTAATTTACTTGGAATTTTTTTATAAACTTTTTTTCTTGTTGTTATTGTTGTATTTTTTTTCTTGTTGTTTTTGCTGTTTTTTCTAAATCAAATGAAATCCGTCACTATGTGTGTTAATCAGGTCGGGTTTGTCGGGGTCGGGTCAATTCGGGTCGGGTCAAAGTCGAGTCATGGTTAAAAATTTCATACCCGAACCCGACCCTATTTGAACTCGGGTTAGTCGGGTTTGTGTCAATTCGGGTTGGGTCAACTCGGGTCGGGTCAACCCGAATATGAGTAAAATGTGATAAAATTATTTTTTATACTCGTTTAAATAGAAAATTTATATTAAAAACTAAAAAAATATATTCGCGCCAATAGTGTGACTCAAACTCTAGTTACCAAAATTTTCCAACCCGATGCCCAAACTTATTTTGTATACGGGTTACTCGGGCCCCGATTTTTTTTGACCCCAGTAACTCGACCCGAATAGGCTTAATCAGGTTTGGGGTCGGGTTTTTTTGACACCCCTATTCGTCACTCTCTAAAAAATTGCAATAATAAACATAATGACAGATTTCAAAATATTATGAATTTCTATCAACCAAACATGCGAAATTATTTTAAATTTTAAAATGTTAAATTCTCAAGAATTTAATTTTCTATAATTTAGAATTCCGAAATTTTAAATTAATGAATCATACGCCACCTAACTTACCTAAACATTAGTCCTTTATTAGACTAACAAAATCAACTACTCATCCCATTCTAATATATTTGTTTCGAGTGATAATGGTACACAAGACAAGAAATCTTAATTCAAAACTCGCACGAATAACCAATGCTTCAAGACTCGCTACGTGCATCAAACTAGTCACACAAACCGTTCAACTATTCGAACGATCCATGTCACGAAATTCACCGCACGAATGATCCAAAAGGTGTACAAGGTTAGGAACGCCCTGATCTCAGACATTTTTTTTTGAACGGCAGAATTATATTAAAAAGCTACAAGTAAGGTGCTAAAAGCTAAGGATTACAAAGACAAAACTAGAAATTAAACAAAGCTACACAACTAGAATCTTCCCAGAGCTTTAACTGCGAGGCCCACAAAAAGGATGAAAAAACTCTTGCAAATTTCAGGCAAGAGAAAAATCCCCACCAACGGAGGCCATGCCACCGGTTTTCACTCCGCGGTGTTTTAGATGTGGACCCATAAAAGCCCCAGGAGAAAGAACCATCAAGAAAAAAACATAAAAACAAATGATCCTGAGCATCTTGATTTGCTTGACGCTCCGTGCAACGAGAAGCATTTTATAGCATCTACCAATAAGCAATCACAAACAACCTGCACACTATAGTCAGACATCTTTTGATGCCAATCAAACCTTTCCCCAAGGACCCAGTTCTAGTCAGTCGACACCTATGCCAATTGACCTAATTAGTCAGGAGTTTCATCACACAAATGATACATTCAGGCTCAACCATTCCGAACGGTCCAATATGCCAAACTTTAAGGCTGCCCACTACAAGGAGATGTCGCGACCTGTACTTTTCACTGCCACATCAGCTTTCTCTCTCTGGCGACCTACAGGCGACTTTTTGCCACTACAAGGCAACCTAATTTTTTTTTTCATTTTTAATTTTTTAAACATCAAATTTAAATTTCATTAATAATAAAAAACATTACAAAAATAATAAAAAACATTACATAATAATGTTAAGGTAATGCATTAATCGTTGTCACTGCTAGGAACCGTATCCTTACGGAAAACCTTAACCACATTTTTTTTTGTAATGTTAAGGTAATGCATTGATGGTTTAGGAGTAAAAACTGAGACATTAGCAAGTATCAAATCAGCTCCTACAGTAATATCCTTTTCATAACCACCATCACTAATGACTTTATAATGTATTGTTCCAGGTATTGTACCTGAGAGATCTTTTATAGTCATTGTGAGATCGCCAAGCACATTCGAAGAACAAGACTTGACTATTGCAACAACTTGGTCAAGTTTCTCATTTTTAAGAAAGTTTTTGATGTCTCCCTGAAGAATACTAGTAATCTTAAGATCAACCAAGAACAATAGTGAAATATAGGTTGGGATGTTAGAGAAAAACTTGGATGGAATAATGGATGAATGTATAAAATGAAGTGTGTGGAAAATGGA